>JAJJMA010172898.1:3934-21139 GCA_023529015.1 Papaver nudicaule
GGAGGAGGAGGAGATGCGGCAGAGAGAAAGAAGAAGAATGAGAAAGAAGAAGCAATACCAGAGAGAAAGAATAAGAAGATAATGCGGAGGGGAAGGATAACTAGGTTAAGGTTAGTGGGTTATGTTAGTGAAGTGGCAGGATTAGTAAATAAAAGGTAAAGGGTAGGTTAGTTATTATGCCCCGTTTTGTCACGTAGTGGGAGGCCGAAAAAGTTTTGGGGAGGCCGGAAAACACGGTTCGATTTTTGTATCTGTACTCTTTCACGATGGATTTTTTTTATTGGCTAATTTAAGGACCCCCTATTTGTTGAGAAACCCCAAAACAATATTACTATCCTAGGGTGGGTTATAAGGGGTGTCAAATTGCTATGAAAAGTCTAAGTTACCCTTTTAAATTAAGGTTGAGACCAAAATACCCCTGAATCATTAACACAAACCAATTACTAAACCAAAAGAAACTGAAAATCAGTTTCTATTTCTCTCTTCTTCTTCATCGTCTCCTCCCACCCCTTCTTTCAACTCCTTTCAACTCTCTACAAACCTTCATCGTCTCGATTAATCGACGATTCGAAAAATTCATCGTCTCGATTAAATTCTATATAAGTTATGGCGAAGACCAAACAAACCGCACGAAACATCAGCATCAATCCGAAAATTGCACAACTGTTTGTTAGGTCTAATCCAAATTCTGAAATTGAAAGTGAACAAAACGAAGAACTCGAAGAACAAAGTGATGAAAACAAGACTCAAGAAGAAATAGATCCGAAGATGCGACTCAGGTACACCTAATTAACAAACCCCTTGTTTAATTTTGTGTATGATTCAATTTTTATGCATCGAGTCATTGATTGAATAAGGAAAACTTAGGGTTCAGTTTGATTATCGTCTAGGTTATGCCCTAGAAAATCCAACTGATATGTTACCTCGTTGAATTATCGTCTAGATTGCATGCGCATAATCCAGACGATATTGTAGTTAGTACATTGTGGTGTAGTTCTCGGCTAGGTTATGTGCAAACAATCCAGACGATATGTATAATTTAGCCTATTATCGTCTGGATTGCCTTTGTGTCACAACCAACCTAGCCGATAATAGGCTAAATGTTTAGAAATCTAGACGATATTGAAATTGGATATTTGTAGAGATATCGTCTAGGTCGGTATACAAAATTCAGACGATAATGAAGTTGGATATTGTGTCACAACCAACCCAGCCGATAATAGGCTAAATGTTTAGAAATCTAGAAGATTTTTGGTTCAGTGAAGTTTTTGTTGGAGTGAATTTATCGGTTGGTTGTGTTTGTTTGGTTCCAGCCGATATTCTATCAAACTTATTTCAAAACGTTGACAAGTTCATTTCTCGTCTGGATTTGTCAGCAAAATTCCAGACGATAATGGTTATCGGTTGGTTGAAGTTGTTACGTTCCAGACGATAATTTGTCTGGAACTAAACTTTATGTATTGTCGTCTTTATTTCTTAGAAATACCCAGACGATTTAGGGTTTGTTTTTTTTTCGGCTTGAAGGTTTTGAAATAACTAGACGATATTTGTATCTTTGTTTGACTTGTATGTTTGTGTTTTGTTTTTCAGGGATACCATTAAGAATAGGAAGGAAAAGAGACTTCAAGAGGTCCAGAAGAAAAACAAATGTGATAAGGTTAGGAAGAAAAAGAACTTTGACAATCTGGAGGATGTTCGTACTCCTACACCACGTCGAAAAGTGCATTGTGGGGCTGAAAAGAGAGGAAAGCAGGTCACTGACCCGAGCTTGAAGAATGGGAAGGATGTCCAAATCAAAGAAGACTTGCCTGAGGTAGAGCAACCATCAGAAGAAGAAGAAGAAGAAGAAGAAGATGATGATGATGAAGAAAACAGTGAAGAAGAACATGATGAAGGAGATGATGATAAAGTAGGAGAAGAAGATGATATAGGAGATGATATAGTTCGAGAAGAAAATGATCAAGGAGATGATTCAGAAGGAGAAGAAGATTCAGAAGGAGAAGAAGAAAAAGAAGAAGAAGAAGAAGAAGAAGATGAAGAAGAAGATGAAGAAGAAGAAGAACAAGAAGTGGTTCTTAGACTACCAGCACCGCCGGAAAAGAAGAAGGAGAGAAAGAAAGCACAGCCTAAAGGCCAATGGCTTCCTTCGGACAAGAAGTTGATGTTGCCTAAGAGGAGGGGTAATAAGCTTTGGGGAGAAGCGCCTGACGGGAACAAGGTTTTATTTGGCTATAAGGATTCCTTTGCTGCCAAGGTTGCTGAGATGCAGGTAACTTATTTCAAAACTTACATAGTTGTATGTTTTTCTTTCAGTTATGTCTAACACCCTAATTATTCGTGTAGGATCACAAATCCACGGTCAAGCTATTCAAACACCAAAAGGGAGGCTATTGGAATGTGGACCTCGAGTGTGACTTGGTGCGAAGCATTGTGTTGAATTCATCTACGGGAATGGAGAAACCCGGGGGGTACCTAACAAGAAAACATGTTTACCTCCCAGCAAGTCAAGGAAAATCTTGTTACCACGTTTGGTCAACCAATTTGGAGATACTTTGGAGAAGACTACCCGAAAGAAAGATCCTGAGGTGGTTGATGCTGTTAGGGCTCGCCATACAGCAGGTACTTTTTTGTTGCACTTTATTGGCACCGTGTTGTTTCCAGATCATTCTGAAAATAAGGTTAGCGCATGCTGGTTGAAATTCTTGAAGTATATTGATCTTCTACATGAATACTCGTGGGGCACGACCACTGTTGCTTATTTACATCAAAGCCTTGCTCAGGCTTCAAGAGCTAAAGCGACACAAATTCAAGGGAATGTCGGTCTTCTTCAGGTAAATCATTATGGGTTGATTTAATATATTTTCTTGTTTTACTATTATTTGTTGTATGTTTCTCTAATTTGTTGTTACTTTATTTCATTTAGTCCTTCATTTACGATCATTTCTCCACTTTGAGGCCTGACCCTGTAGATGGTGAAAAAAAAAAACGAGAGAGGGGCAAAATTGTCAAAACACTCTCGAAACCATGTCTTACTAAAGACAGTTGCCTATTTAGGCTCATCTTTATAGCTCGGGGTGCAATCCATTCCATGAAGCTAAACCCTCTATGAGCTCTCTCTTATAACTCCGGTGGAGAGGGTAATGTCATAGAGCAGTATCAATGGTCTCACCAACATATTAAACCCATCGATCAGCTCAGAGCCAGACCTCGCTTGATGGTACGCGGTGAAAGATCAACAGAGACGTATCCTCACGGATTTCCTCTTAAAATACGACTCAATACACGAGTCTTGGTGCAAACCTCAGAAATATCGAAGTTCCAGGCCGGTCCGGAGCTCTCTGAGAAGCATACACCAGCCTAAAAAGGCCTAAGCGGACTCAATCCCAAATTCAGGGTGGTCTAGCATACCATGGATAAGCATGCCATGACTTCAAAACGGGTTGTAGCGTAAGCGCGCACACCACGACTAAGGCACAGGATGCCACGAAGCTAAGCTTGGCCAGATGCCATAGCCTTGGCGCCATATTCATGGCGCCACGAGGATTATGCCTTAGCCTAAAAGGCCATGGGCCATGGCGCCATATTCATGGCGCCACAAGATTACTCCTTGGCCATGGGCCATGGCGCCATATTCATGGCGCCACAAGATTAGTCTTTGGCCAAAAGGCCATGGCGCCATATTCATGGCGCCACAAGATTAGTCTTTGGCCAAAAGGCCATGGCGCCATATTCATGGCGCCACAAGATTAGTCTTTGGCCAAAAGACCATGGCGCCATAGTCATGGCGCCACAAGATTAGTCTTTGGCCTAAAGGCCATGGCGCCATACTCATGGCGCCACAAGATTATCCCTTGGCCTAAAGGCCATGGCGCCATATTCATGGCGCCACAAGATTATTCTGTGGCCAAAAGGCCATGGCGCCATATTCATGGCGCCACGAGATATAATACATGTCTAAAACACGACCATGGGTCATGGCGCCACAAGAGGCTTTGCCTTGGCCAAGAGGCCATGGCGCCATACCTACCCTTGGTCAAAATCATGGCAATAGCTACGCAATGCTGCCTGGTTCAAAGCAACTACGCAACACTTAGTCCTACGACTCTACTCAACTCAATTATGCAATATCTGCGTATCACTCACTCGAGACATCAAAACATCACACGGGGGGATAACTTTAGGGGTATTGGTCTGGCGGTCTACGGCAGTTGAAAGAAACTGATGGAGAAAGTGGGAAGTTAAGGGAAGATGGCACGAGTGGGCATGTTCCACACGACTCAGGCAGTTACGGAAACCAACGCATGTCATCCACTCCTCCATTCCTCCACGACGTCCACCTTCTCCATCGAGAGATCAGGGTGAGTTCAAACTATAAATAGAGGCTTCCTCTATCTTCCAAGGGAGAACAATCAAGAACGTTCAGAACACCGAGAAAACACACAGAGCCTCAGAGAAAAACACCTGAGAATCTAAACTCGTTCTAGCCTTGGAGATTTCTAGTCGACTTCACGACAGAAATCTTGAACTCAAGCACCCAAAAACTCACCTTCAACCTGATCTCAAGTTTCTTCGCTGTTTCCCTCCCTAGACCAACCTCTATCCTCTCTGTGACCGAAGCAAGGTGGGAACGGCCATCCGTGGTTTAGGCTTGCCTTGTTCGACTTTGATCTCCGAGCACTACGAAAGTACCCAGAGACGGTACACTTGTTTTTGCAGGTAAAAACAGACCCAGGGCCGTGGGCGGAGGGTACTCCCACGGGGCGGAAATTCCCCTTCCAAAAAAAAAAAGGAGGAGTATCTACCCGCAACAAAATAGCCCAGATACTCCAGAGAAGAGAACAACTAGATGCAAAGGGTTTTGTAATGTACAATCCTCGTCGTGTTCTTCGACAACTCGGTTGCAAGCAAACAATAGTCAAGAAAGAAGCTTTTAAACTTCTAAAATCAGGCTCTCATCTCGACAAAAGCAACATAAGATTGAATTACGATCCAACACCATATGTAGAGCAATGGAACGAAAGAGGTGAAGAAAATATCAAGTTCTGATTGTAGATGAAATTGTAGGAGAGACGAAAGAAGCTGAGGAGGGATACCTTGCTTGGTTCAACCGTTTTGGTCACCCTTCTATCCAAAACAGGGATCCAGATGCACTAGAACATCTCAGGAAAAAGGAAGCAGCAGAAAACAAGAAGAAGAAAGCCATCAACAAAGGGTTGTTAGACGTGGATTGGAAGCAACTATACGAAACAGTGGTACGTACGTTCCTCTTTTGTAATTTTATTTGAAAGATGTTACATTTTTAGTAGATATTAATGTATTTCTGCTATTAGGTTGACAAGATCAAGTTGGTGGGAAATGCAATGACTTGCAAGATCAGAAGGGGGCAAACAATGAATGTTGCGGAATAAACTTCCCTTCAACATCGGATCTTAAACATCCCTGACCCTAAATTTGATTATATCTATAAGGATTTGAGGAAGGGAGAAATGAGTAGGGGAGAATCCTCGTCGAGTAGGGGAGAAAAGAGGCCTAGGGAACCTTCACCATCATCATCATCAACCGAAGATGAAGGTCGTGGTGCTCGTACGCGTGCTGCTGGTCGTACTCGTGTTGCTGGTACATCTGCCCCCAAGAAGGGAGGTACTCGTGGTGGATCTCGCAAAAGTGGATGTGGTCGTGGCCGGGGAGAATGAAGGATGGAGTGTTATGTACTTATTACACTTTTAAGTTATGGTTGTTTCATGTTTCGACTTTTTATGCGACTTTCTTATGTGTTGTGATATTGAGAGTTTTTTATGTTTGACAGTGAACATATACCAGTATCTCGTCTGAATTTGTTGATCATTTCCAGCCGATAATCTTTGCAAGTCCAGTTCTCGGCTGGATTATATTAGTTGGGTCCAGACGATAATCTTTCTGGAACTCAAAATATTTCAAAACCATAGATTATCGTCTGGATTTTTACAACAATCCCAGACGAAATTCAATGTTTTAGGCAAAAAATTTGCAAGTCCAGTTCTCGGCTGGATTATTTTTGTTGGGTCCAGTCGATAATCTTTCTGGAACTCCAAATATTTCAAAACATAGATTATCGTCTGGATTTGTACAACAATCCCAGACGAAATTCAATGTTTTGGGCAACAAAATTTGCAAGTCCAGTTCTCGGCTGGATTATTTTTGTTGGGTCAAGCCGATAATCTTTCTGCAACTCAAAATATTTCAAAACATAGATTATCGTCTGGATTTTTACAACAATCCCAGACGAAATACTTCAAAACATTAAGATTAACCATGCAAAATACTTCATCATATTCAAATTGTGAGTAGAATTTCAACAAAATATAACCCAAAACATATGTCATTAACAAAAGATTGACACTTCAAAATAACAAGTCACATATTCACCGACAAGTTCGATCGACGACAAGTTTAATCGTCGGTTTTTGGAGTCGTTTCGACAAAAACAAGGCATCCCAAGCGCTCATCGCCGTCGCGAAGGGTCCACACCATTCCTTTGCTCTCTCTTTGTTCAAAGTGTAAGGGGACAACGGGAGTAATGTGCAATCATCTTCCAACTTGAGTCCAGTGAAATGATTACCTCCAACAAGAGCCATCACAAGACGTTTCGACTTCCCAAGAGCACAATGTTCTTCGCTATATCTCACAAAGTGGGGAGTAAACGTCCAACATGAACCATTGGAGAAGAAGTGAACCACGCATACAAAGGCATCGGAGATTAAGTGCCCACAAGTAGGAAATGACATCCAATTTTCCCTATCCACGATTTCCTCTGGTTTAAACCTTGCAATTTCTGCATGGCTAAGCAAACTCTCTGGAGGATCGTGGTTGTGACTACCGCATATAACCCTCTTCAATAAGAACTTCTTTTCATGGTTAAGGTTGAATTGCACCTTAAAAGGGCAATTTGTCTTTCTTGTTCGAGATTTATTAGTCTTGTCCGTCTTTCCTTTATACACCGAGCCATTCTTCGCATGACTTTTGAACACCCCGCTTCGTGCACATGCCATTTGAAAGGAATTGGCCTTCACTTTCTTGTTTTGAACTACAACACACATTATCTTTGCCGCATGTTCTTTCAACCAAATCTTTGCCGCTTCTTTATCTTCCCATGTCTACATAAATAGAGGCATGTCACACGTTAGAGAAAAATTATTATGATCCCACCATAATACACTAGTTTTTGTAACTCATTAAAACCCACCGTGGTATTAACATATGGCATGTAGTGGTATGAAGTATCTTCGCGCCAATATAAGTCATCGGCTTCGGGAAAACAATCCATTACTTCAGGGACAGGCACAATCTATTGTCAAAAAACACCAAATAAATCAACAAATTAACAAATGTTTCGTCTGGAATAACCTAGCCGAAACAGATAATGGCAGCTTTATCGTCTGGATTTGAAACAAGTAAATCCAGACGATTTTTAACTTAACATAATTTACGCACAGAGAACTCAGCCGATAGCTACAATTTCCAGCCGACATTTTGTTGCCACAAAAAATTTGTAATACAGAGACATTATCGTCTGGAAAATTCTAAAAAAACCAGCCGAGAAATCAAGTCTCGTCTGGAACTTTATACTAACATCTGGACGAAAAATGACTGTACGGCCAAGAATTCCCCAAATTCGAAAATTGTCGGTTGGATTAAGAACAAATCCAAACCGAAAATGAGGTTTCGGCTGGATTCTGGGGAATAAACGAGCCGATGACTACTTCTGGAATACACAAAAATCACATTTTTTTACGTGATTTTAAAGATTTGAGCACAAATATAGGCATACCTGGGTGTTTTCTAGAAGTTGATCCGTGATTTAATGGGGGAAAGTGTTCATAATCTTTAGGGTTGAGCTCCAGATTGTGATTTATGCCATCGTGTGTGCCTATCAAAACTTTATCATCAAAGAACTTCCACATACCCTCGTCTCCTCTAATGGTTCTTCGAATCGGAATTAGGTGTTGAGTAGAGAAATCTTCTAACTCCATTTCGCAGTTTAATTCACTCATTTTGGTTAAGTGAATCAAAAGTTAGGTTTTTCTCTCTTCTTCTTCTTCTTCTTCTACTCCTCACTCAAAATACACAAAAAAAAAACAAATAACCCAACTCTAACAATCCACCTGATTTTTTTTTCCTTTTATCTAAATTTATTTAAGTTATGATTACACTAATTAAGTTTAACAACTAAATTTAATTTAACTAATCTGATTGATTTGATTAACACTAATTATATAGGGATAGTTTGGCCATTATGAAAATATGTTGGATAAGGGGTTTTGGAAAAAACTTTCGGACACCCCTATTTTGTCTCATTGGGGGGTCTCCCTAACAAAGTTGGGGGTCCCTAAATTAGCCACAAAAAAAAAGATTTCCCATGTAATCCATGTCTATGTTATAAGGTATTGTTGATGCTCAATCTCGTGATTATTATTATTTTTATTATTTTTTTAGAAAGAGTATTTCGTGATTACTTGATCATACCTTATTGGTTTAATAGGCATTTGGATTAAATCTTAGTTACTGGTATGTAGATCATCATTGATGCTAGCATTGAACTATCTTTCACTGTCTTTGAATTAATTATTACATCTGACAAGAACACATCAAGCTGAATAGTTTGTTTCGTATGATGAATAGTTTAGTTTGGTTTCTTCTAATCGGTATTGCTGTTAATTAGATACAATGAAAGTGAAATATAAATTGTCGAAGAGACGAAAGTGGTGGTGGAGAGACTGAAAAGAAATGACCGAAGTTGAAAACAATTGTTTTTCCGTTTCTCTATTTGCCCCCAACAAACTATAAGTCAAACTTATATGACTGAAAAAAGTCGCCTTTCCCCAATCCATTTTGGCTTTCTCAATAACAACGATCCAAAGTAAGACAAGACCGAGAGACATGAGATTCACTACATTTGGCCACTGCAAGTCTTGGGACATTAACATAACTTAAAATAGGCGAATAATTTGGCCTGTGTCTAAATTCACTTAAACCATGTATTATCGTTGAAGAAGAGAGACAATTACGGACAACAAAGTTTATATTGACCCGAGTCAAGTGGACATAAACCAATTTGAAAATCTTGTATATGTTGTTTATTCCCTCCGCAGTACATCTCGGCCAAATAAATTTTATTTAGCAGCAATAATCTAAGCCATTCATTTGGTTTGATGTATCTAAATAGCAAACTGAAATACACATGGCACACAAAGAAACATATGTTGTACCACTATTAATCTGGCTCAGTGATACCAAACTACTTGTCAAAATTCAACCCCATTAAATGAACTTAGTAGTTGCACATCAAGAAAAATACCAAAAAAAAAAAATGACAGTTGTATCCACATGAAAATGTGGTTAAGAATTAGAAAGGGAATTTGATTAACTAAGAAATTTTGATACAGCCAAATTAATAAGATTCCATTCTTACTTTTTCTTCTCCAATAAACTGGAAAAGAAAAAAAGGAAAAAAAAGTTTGAAAAATTCTTTTGATCAATGAGGAAATTGTGTCCTAATTTTGATCAAGAAGATGGGCTTGATACAGTTCTTGAGGTTCCTATCCCTGAAGAAATGTTTACAAGAATGGGGAGTAATGCGGCTCTTCGATGGCAAAATATGCGTTTGTTGATGAAATCAAATAACAAAACTGGTTCTACTGCTGGCCGGCATTCCGAATTACAACTTCTTCTCAATGTTGTTGGCTCACCTCTTATTCCTCTTCAAATTCAATGTGGCACTCAAGCCGTAAACCGTCCCATTCGTGACTGTTCCATCGTAAGAATCTAACCAATGTCCATGATTTTTTTTTTTCTTTCTTAGCTTGTTGTTCTGATAATGTCGAATCAATGATGACGTTTTTTGTCGCTGCGTGTGATTGTTGAAATAGCAAGTCTCTACAGCCAAATACATAATACAGCAATACATAGCGGCAACGGGAGGACAACAGGCATTGAATGCGGTGAATAGTATGTATGCAATAGGTCAAGTTAAAATGTGTGCATCCGAATTTCATATGGGAGATGAAAGCGTCAAGGCTAGGGGGAACGGCGAGATCGGTGGATTTGTATTGTGGCAAAAGAATCCTGATCTTTGGTACTTAGAACTCGTTGTGTCTGGTTCCAAATTGAGTGCTGGTAGCAACGGTAAGGTAGCTTGGAGACAATTTGCAACCCAACAGTCACACGCTTCCAGAGGTCCTCCACGACCCTTGCGCCGGTTTCTGCAGGTAAAAAAACTCAGAAAAATGGCTCGTGCTCTTATCATTTTACAAGTTTCGATTAATATGTTATGACACCACAAAATCTGCCCTTCTGAACTTGATGATTGAATTATTGGGCATATGACATTTCTTGTGGTTTATCAGGGATTAGACCCAAGATCTACAGCAAACTTATTTTCAGAAGCAGTATGCATTGGAGAAAAAATCATAAACAATGAAGACTGCTTCATACTAAAGCTAGAAGCTAACCCGGTAACCTTAAAAGCGCGAAGCAGTGACAGCTTCGAAATCATCCATCACACCTTATGGGGTTACTTCAGCCAAAGAACAGGTTTATTGATTCAATTCGAAGATTCACATTTACTAAGAATGAATGCCGGGAAAGGAGATGACAGTGTGTTCTGGGAGACCAGTATGGAATCATTAATAGAAGACTACAGATACATTGATGGCATCAACATTGCTCACGGTGGGAGAACGATCGTGACATTGTTTAGATACGGAGCCGGAGCCGCAAGTCATAAGAGAAAGATGGAAGAGACTTGGATCATCGATGAAGTTGATTTTAATATCTGGGGACTATCTATGGATTGTTTTTTACCTCCGTCAGATCTTAAAGAAAATAGTGACAGTGCCATGGCTTGATCCATACAGATACAGTAGTAGCATTGCAAAACAAAGAGACAGAAAAAACTACTATGTGTACATAATCTGAAAAAAATTAAATCTTTGTTTCATGTTCTACATTAAGTTAGAACTTAGAATCCCAATTCAAAATCAAGAGTTTAGTCATCCAAGACATATTTTGTTCATCATTTAAAGAAAAACTTCATTTGATTTTTTTCTTTTTTTCTATTCTCGACGTTAAGCACACTAATGTGTATTTTCATTTCTCAAAACTCGTTTCACTTTTGTCATACGGTTGATCCTACTGTCGTTTCAAATCTCAACACTGCCAACAAACGGAATGCCGAATCAAGGAGTCAATTTGAGAGACTTTAGAAGAAAAACACGTGAGAGTCATCGAACCCTTCACCTAACAGCCAAAGTTCATCCATTTATTTGGGCCACCGATCACTTCCAATTCTAGTAAGAAAAATACTAGGGCCGGTCACTAGATGCACAGGAGGACAAAAACAATTCCCTCTCTGCAAAGGCATACGACGAGTTCCCTCTCTGGAAAGGCAAGGACAAATTTACCTGAGTGAATTTGGCCCCATTCATGAGTATTTGGCCCCATGAAAAAATAATTCCGGCGGATGTTGTATAGTAAAATCGGAGAACCCCTTATAAAACAAGACTGTTTTACCCTTTCTCAATTAGTTGCTAATTACATGATTAGAGTCTAAACAAGATTAATTAGTCTTAATTCTCATATCAAAACAAGATTAAAAATTATCAAACATGATCAACCATGAGAATCACCCGAGTTTTTAAACCAAAATCTTGAATCTGAACAACGCACAATCGGTCTATATATAGAGAAACGTAAGCCGATTGTTCATGGGTTCTCAAACAATCGGTACACAGCCTTAGACACATAAGCCGTTTCAAGTTAATCTGCCCAGAAATTTAACGACCAATCGGTGTACACATACACATTTATTGGCCGATATAATAAATATAATCGGCGTACAAGTAAACATTTATTGGCCGATAAATGAAAAATAATCGGTGTATATTAATGAACATAAAGGCCGATTATGTGCACAAAAGTTGGACAGGAGATTCAGATACTTGAGCAGCCTCAATCGGTGTATCTGAAAACAATCATCTAACGATTAGGAAAAAAGCTGTCAATAATCGGTTTTGGAAAACGAAATTATAAAACGATTATAACCTCTGACAATTTTTGGAGTAAAATTGTCAGACAATCGTTCGATGTATACATCAATGTAAACCGATTCTGCCACAAAAACTGACAGAAAACTAAGTACACAAACCACATTCATTCACATAAAGTAGCAACCAAAGTTAAAATCCTAAACAAACATACCAAGGAAGTTTAAATTCGACACAACCAAAGTTAAAACAACATAACGAAAGAGTTTTAAGTCAACATAACCAAAGTTAAACAAGTGTTTTCAAACTATTATGAGTTTAACCACGACCACGACCTCTTCCACCACCGCGACCTCCACGAGCACTGGTACTAGCACCTCGAGCCTTTTTAGCTGGTGGTGCGTCTTGTGTAGCCTCACCACCACCACGACCTCTTCCACCACCACGACCTCGTTTAGGTCGTGGTTCTTGTGCATCCTCATGAGCAGCGCTTGTTGTGGCTTCATCCCTCCTTGTCTTGCGCTTTGCCCTCTCCGGTGGTGGTTCTTGAGATTTTCCAAACAGATCTCCTCGTCTTTTATTCTCCAGGTTCAACAATTGGTCGAGAGCTTTCTTCAAGATCTTCTCAGCCCTCTTATCTATCAGACCTTTCACAAGCTCTGTCTGGAACTCCTTGATCATTTTGCCGACTCGAGGTTTCTGTTTTCAATCATACAACATACACTAAGTACATATATATAATGAATAAAGTTAATAGGACACAAGCGAATACTTACATATAAATCGACGACTTCTTTTGTATCAGCAATGAACTTTCTATTATCAGGGCGTATGACATGAGGATGGGAAGTCCTCTTCAACCACTCCATATATCCAGGGAAGACCCAATCGTTCGGAAACATAGGAGCATCAAGGTGAACCAAATGCTGAGCTATGTTGTCCCAATCAGTGGATGAACAAGGAGGTTTGTGCACAATTTGAATTGAACCATAATAGGACATGCATTCCTCCGTATCAAATCCACCCAATCCGAGCGCCTTTTCGGTTGGTTCTTTTTGTACACCACCACATTGACGAGCCACTCTTGTCGGATTGTAGAAAATATATCCGGTGGGGTGAAACAGAGGCCCAAAGTACCTTTGTATGCGGCTACGAACAGATAGACCGTCTTCCCTCCTTTTAATGTAAGGATCGAAGACAACTTTCTCGACAGGCAAGTTGTCCAATCGAGTCCTAATCTCAATCAAAGTTTGTTCTTGTCCCGAGGGCTTCTCGTTGTACATGTATTTGCTCCCTAGATAGTCACCCTCTTTCCAATCAGGGTTCGGCTGCGCCCTTTCGGCAAACTCTGGGAAGAACGCCTACAAGTGAAGCATGGGAGTATAAGATACTAAGTATACTATAATCTTTGGATAACGACAAATTAATGTACATGGATTACCTGAAGTAAAGGCATACTGCCCCCAATTTGATCCTTCTTCGCCCTAGAAGCTTTTCTCATCTCATTCAACAAGAATGCATGACAAGCAGTGCCCCATGAGATCTCATTCAACCTATCCAAGTCAGCCAAAAACTGCACATAGGTGGCATTCACCCGAGAACCAGATGTGTCGGGGAATATGACACTTCCCAAGATCTAGAGAATGTACGCAGTGGCTATCGCAGTGACCCGCTTGGGATCCAACTTGCCCTCCTCATGTAGCCGCAGAGTCCCCATGAATTGGTCCCTCAGAGATTTCAATTGGAATGTCTTCGACCTTTGTTTTCCAAACATCTCTTTATTGGTCTTCGTCTTGTCCCAACCCAATTTGGCTTCAGTAAAAGCATAGATAAGCTCCCAATCAAGGTCCTTGTCGAATGCGGAGTCGGTGGGGGCGCCTTCCACGTCCTTGAGGAAGTCCATGCCCTTGGTAAAGCCGATGCTCCTAACTGATTTGCCTTCAATGCTTAAGCCTGTAATCTCATGAGCATCATCCGGAGTGATGGTCTTCTCGCCAAAATGGAAGTGCATAGAATCTGTCTCCGCATAATACCTTTCAACGAAAGCAGAAACAAGTGGTTTGTCATATCTAATGGTGGAAGTACTGGCAATGGCAGGATACAATCCCGTGTTCTTGACGATCTCTACCACTTGAGGGCCTTCACCGCTAGCTAACCACGCCTCCAAAGCTTTAGGATCCTCAGGGCGTTCACCTACCCTTTCCAAGGGCCATTTTTCCATCTTTCCCGCCTCTGATTGGTGTTTGAGAAGACGTATTGCATCCTCGTGGTCCTACAAACATTGATATGTTTTGTAACATGAAATGGAGTTATGTTGGATGAATAAACGAAGAAAAATAGAACTAAATGAGATACTTACGATGGTTCTGTAGACGATATTGGCCCAAGTACCCACATAGCCCCATAAGACGCCCATATTATCCAAAGGTGCACCGAGCTCCTCGTCGGGAAACATCTGCTCTTCGGTCGGCATGTAACTCCTCATTTGTTTCTTAGCCTTCTTTTCTTCAGCCCCCTGTTGTCCACCCTCTTGTTGAGCTCCCTGTTGTCCACTCTCTTGTTGTATTGGTTGTTGGGGCTGTACAATTTGAAGCGGTTGTACTGGTTGTTCAGGTGCTTCATTCTCGGGCTCTTCCCCCGCCCCTAAGACAGCCAATTCTTGACCCGCTGGTTGTTGAACATCACCTGCATCACTTGGATCTTCTTCTTGTGTTTCTTCAACTGCAGGTGCTGTTGTTTCAGAGTTGGGTTGATCGACATCAAGCTGTCTAGCAACAGCTTTACGACTGGCCGCACTAAAAGGTGCACCACCCTATCGACGGGGATCCAATCTAACTTGTGTGGCGGCAGGATCTGCAACAGGATCCGCTCTCTTCTTCTTCACAACCTCCTTAGCCTTAGCCGGTGGTGTGTTGGATTTCATGTTTTCCCTACAACACAAAACAAGAAACAAATTAACAGTTACACAGACAACAATCGGTTCAAATAACATCAAAGATAAACCGATTATAAACATAAGGAAACAAAACGTTGGACATTTGTGAAAATATAAACCGATTATATATTCGTATTTATATCAATCGGCTTTATTAACTGCTTATAAACAACGACATGGAGTCACAGGAAAATCAAGATTTGTCTACTACATTAATCGGCTCAAAAAACCAACAAAATAAAACGATTGAGAAAGGAAAAAATAAACGGTGAACATGTTTATGAACATTAAACGATTAAATTCTACCAGTCGGTTTATTCACATGGAAACAATCAACGATTAAGGCTAAGAAAATTTGGGAGTTTTTAGCCTGAAATTTTTTGTCAATCGGCGTAACTAAGACAATATTTATAACGAATAACAACTGATATCGGCTTACGGAAAACAAAAGATGAAACGATTATGGCATAATTCTTTCGTTGATTATTCATGCAAAATTGTAACGATTGTGCCATGGAATTCGAAAAGGCTAATTTCTAAATTTTAGAGGGAAAACTAATCGGTTTATGTTCAATTGAATATAGAACGACTGACAATAATCATTTTAAGGTAACAAAAACATACAACAATTGTTCTTCGTTGCAGTTTCAGAAGATGAACAGGTTGAATAATCGTTGAATAATTACACTGACATACAACGATTCTGGGTGACAGTTGCGAACTGTCGGGTTGAAAATCATCAAATTGGAGTGAAAAATCAACCAAATTTCAAATGCAATACCTCATTCTCGTCACCAGGGGTGGGCTCTTCTTCTTCTGCTTCTCTTTAAGAGCTTGTAATTCTTCTGTACTCGCTCTCTTCGTAATCGACGTCGACGAAGAAATTTCGTAAACTTTGTCTATATCGATTCCTGAATCTTTGAACTCTCTAGGATTCGGTCCTTTGTTCTTCTTTCGTTCCATCGCGTTTTATAGAATTAATCGTAAATTTTTTTTTTTTGGAAATCGTCGATTAATCGACGATGTTTTGGTTTTGAAAATAAAATGAAAATGAAGTAGAAGAAGAAGAGGAAGAGAAAGAGAATCAGCAGATTTATGAAAATGAAATTTTGGTTTAAGTTTTTGGGTTTAATTAGAGAAGTTATTGTGGGGGCATTTGGGTATTTTCGCCAAATTTTAGTTGTCCCATAACCACCTCTAAAGAATAGGTTTAAAATTTCATAGGGCCAAATACTCTCTCATGGGGCCAAATTTAATTAGGCAAATTTAGAGTTCTGCTTCCCAAAAGTATAAAAAATAGGTTTAGGGAGCGGGTTGATCCCATATTTATAGGCTACTTATCCATACGGCCGTACCTAGTTTTGTCACTGCGGCTCACAGTTTGCTAACACACTGTGATGTGCCGATCTATTTTATCTACCCAAGGTCATTTTTAGGGCTGTCAACGGTACTTAACGAAACGGATATTGGTCATACCGTATCCGTTCCATTAATTTTTAACGGATATCCGTTATCCGTTAATTATCCAACGGATAATAAAAATTCATTCTGTATCCGTTCCGTTAATATTAACGGATAACGGATAATATCCTTTAATTATCCGTTTCGTAAATATTTTAAGTTATATTTAAACAAATAATACTTTGTTGAAATTTGCAATCTTGTAATACCAAAAAAATTATTGTGATACAAGTAAGAATTTCAACAAACTAGGAGTAGTACCAGTAGACTACTTGTTCATATAAAAAATAAACGGAAATGCAAAAAGTTTAGCAAGGTTTATGAGAAATTATATAAGAAAACCTACCTTAACGGTAACGGATATTTAAAGGATCAGATATATGTTCTACCGTTACCGTTCCGTTAACATGCTATTATCCGTTAACTAGCGGTAACGGATATCCGTTCTAATAAGTTTCGCATAAAATCCTTTATTAACGGAACGGTACCGAACGAATAGCGGATAATCGGATATCCATTGACACCCGACTCATTTTCTTGCAAGGTTTTTTCTCGTGATTGCAGTATTGCACAGCATGTCATATCTCATCTGCCAATTTCGAGCAGGAAACGTAAAGCAAGGGCAAAATAGGAAACATAATCATTTCTAGGGCCATCGGTTGAGATACTGGAACACGTGTCCATATAAACCGTAAGCTTGATGAACGCATAAAATCTGACTAGGTATAACTAATAGGCTAAATTGGGGAAATACCATTTCACCATCTCCGATTTCATTATTTTCTTCTT
>JAJJMA010172912.1:3676-14871 GCA_023529015.1 Papaver nudicaule
TGACACTTTTAATTTATTTTTTTAATGAAAAATGTTTTCAATATTTCAATTTAGAAGAAATCCTCAGGTCATAAATGAAGTTGCTACGAGACTCGATTTTGCTTCAGTTGTACTAGAGGATGCAATTGAATTTGATTTTAATTGAAAAAAAAAATCGATAAGAATGTTAATAAGATATGTGATGGGTATAGGAAGATTGTAAATGACAAAAAGTAAAGAAGTATAAGGATTTTGTAATTAATTAAGCACTAACCAGGAAATAAATACGAAAGTAAAAAAGAAAATCGAAACGAGAATGAGAATGAGAATGAGAATTTAAATGTCGTAAAGAAGCGTGTAAAATCTATTAAAGAACGTATACTAGGGAAGTTGCGTAACATGAAACAAAAAGTAAATTTCGATTTCTCCCTTGGGTAACATTACGTTTGGTTTTTGCAAAAGTAAATCATATGTGCACCTCCTTCACCATATTGTACGTGCTGATCATATATACTTTTGGTTTTTTGATAATTTTCATACATTACATATGACGGTTTTTTTATCTGGAAACATATGATATTATTTTATTCTTACAAATATATATGGATCTGAGTTGTATATACTATATGTGGTACCACATGTATCACATAGACACAACTTTTTTTTCTTTCTTTTTATTTTTTAAGCTAATCATAATAATCTAATCAAAGAACTCTTTGGTCTTTTCTGGGTTAGCATTAATTAGACACTATGATCGTCAAGCTCGATTAATCAAATTTTCTTGAATTTTTTTTTGTTGTTTTCTGGATTGCCTTAAGGGCTAGGATCATTCTTGAATGATCGACTAGTTAAGTTGGCAATTAACAACTTTCATAGCTTATTCTAGAAAGCTAATTGTGATATAATTAGAAAATTGAGAAGGGGGCCTCCGTCCCCCCTCATATACGTCAACACAAAACCCTAATGAATTATTAAAGGGGCGTCTACCCCCTTTCCCCTCATAGTTAATCATTACAATAGTGAATTTAACTTTAAAATTAGAGACGTCTGTCCCAGGAAGAAAATATAAATAATAAATAAATTTAAGAATTGGACGCGGGGACATACCGCAAAAAAAAATCAAGAAGGGGGCATTCACCCCCTCCCTTTGAAAATTGTTTGGTTTCACTTCAACTTTAGATTTGGGGAACAACATCATCCCAATATGTAAACTTTAAATTTATATGGTCATTTGGTTCAGATATCGCCAGTTTCTTCCCACCGTATAGGTCACCAGATACCCGTTGAACACCTGAGGTCTTTACAGGGATTTTGGATATTTTTACTAGTTGTTGTCATTTTTGCAGTCGGAGTTTTTCTGGGTTTATCCGTACGCATCTTGTCACGGTTTTCAGACACCTCAGAGTATCATCTCATTAATGAGACACACTTACAGGTCCTGGACATTTAGAGATGCATCCCCTACCAGCTGGTAAGGCGCCATATCATGGTGAGACAGTGCTCATTGCGCAGCCAGATGGTAGTTTTGTTCTGGGGATGAGGAGTGTTGGTGTTTAGTGTCTTGCAATCTTTGTATTTTCTTAGCTATTATGTTTAAGGTGAAACAATAAACAACACTTATAAGTTTAATTGTTAATAATAAACAAAACAAAATTTTTATTCTAGATAATGTTGGTGTTTAGTGTCTTGCAATCTTTCTATTTTCTTAGCTATTATATTTAAGGTGAAACAATAAACAACACTTATAAGTTTAATTGTTAATAATAAACAAAACAAAATTTTTATTCTAGATAATGCGTTTAAATGTTAAGTGACTTACATATTAGAGTATAGTCTAGTCAACCGTGTTGACATAATTCATGTCAAGTATCTATATAATCATATGTCCGGTATCTTATATGTAATGGTTTACAGACCTTCAACTGATATGATGTTTTTTGTGATATCAAACAGGTTAGAATTTGGCCCGAGGAAGAAAAAGAAAAAGAAACCACCACCCTACTAAGTTTTCATGTGGTACCACATGTATCATATCTACATTTTTTTTTATTACTAATCATAATAATCTAATCAAAGAACGTTTTGGTCCTTTCTGGGCTAGCTTTAATTAAACACTATAGTCCCTCAAGCTAGGTTGATCCAATTCAACATTCAAGTTCCATTCCCTTATCATTTATTTATTTTTTGAAAAGCATACAATTTTATTAAGATTAGAGGGTTTGTGTTATTGGGTACTGTGGATACCTAGAATATTTCTAGGTTATAAAGCCCTACTATACTAAGGCTCCAAAACCCATAAATAAAAGCCCATCGTGAAGTCAAAAGGGAAAATGAGTCACTCAAGACAGTAAGACTATTAGTCAAGATAAGTTTTGGGATGAAGAAATGGCATTTTTGTAATAAAGAGTTAGTGGGACACATGTCAATATAACATGAGAGAGAAATCTCTATAAATATCAAGGGAATAGTATCTGGAAGAGGATCCCATTTTTGGTTTCACCTCTCTCTAATTTTCTCTTTCTTTTTCTCTTAGAGTCGGGCTACTGTGGCTAGGAGTAGGCTTTCATATTTCACCCTATTTACAGGTACAACTTTGGGAAGAACCCTAATCCCACTTAAATATGTGCAAAAAGGTTGGAGAGATAGTTTACCAAATATGAACATACGTCGTTGATGGATTCTGTAACATTTTGAGAACTACCTGGTTAGCTAGAGCATCTGCCGCTTGACTAGCTTCTCTGTAGATGTGAGTGAATCTTGTTTCTTGTAAGTTGCGCATTAGATTTTTGATTTCAGTCAGCATATCTTTGAATTACCAAGGTTCTACATGAAAATTGTGTATCACAAATTAAGTTTTATGATTTTCATCAAATCAAATTAGTAGTGCCTTTCTATTAAGCACAAATAACAAATGGATTTCATTCAATCAACCTAAGTTTGTGGAGCCGTAGATACTAATTTATAGGAAATTTTTTTGATGATTCATACTAATCCATGAAGAATTAATTTTCAGAATCTAGTTAGTCCATGATTTGCGGTTTTTCAAAACCCGTCTAATCTTTAGTCATGCAAAGAAGAAAACCGACGGCACACGTTTGGAAAGTTTTAAAGAGTTTTCTAAATCTCCGAAATACTCTCTTCTTCTTCATATTCAACGAGAGAGATAGACAAAAAGAGTGAAAGAAAAAGAAAGAAAATCATAATAATGGCAGAGATATAGAGGAAGATAAGAAGAAGAATCAAGTTTTTTGTTATGGGATTATTTGGCTATCACTTTATCTCGATTTCAAAACTCCATTAATGGTTACAAGGTGATGTGATTCTCTTTGTATATATAGGGTTTTAGTTTTAGTTTTATTTAAGATCTACTTTTTTGTTACTATTTGAGATGATATGCAGAAAGAAACGAGTAATGGTGAAAGATTCATTATGAAGTGAAGGAGAACAAGAAGATTCGAGAAGGATTTTTGAAGAAGAAGATTGAAAAAGAAAATTCGAGAATAGATTTATGAAGAAGAAGTTACAGTACATATAATATGCACTGAGCTCAGTACATATCATTATGTAGTGCATCATGTATGTACTGTTAGTATTTGACTTGGTATATTCTTCTACTTCTTCTTGTTTTCACTCAGTACATATCATATATATGTACTTCCCCCAGTACATATCATATGTACTGTTAGAATCTGACTTGAGAATTCTTCTACTTCTTCTTGTTTTCACTCAGTACATATATTATGTACTGCCACCAATACATATCATATGTACTGTACCCAATACATAACATATGTACTGTTAGTATTTGACTTGAGATATTCTTTCTACTTCTTCTTGTTTTCACTCAGTACATATATTATGTACCACCCCAAATACATATATTATATATTGTTATTATCTGATTTGGGATATTCTTCTAGCTACTTCTTCTTTGATTTCACTCAGTATATATATTATGTACAGACCTCACTACATATCATATGTATTGTTAGTAACTGACTTGGGATACTCTTCTAGCTACTTCTTCTTGTTTTCACTCAGTATATATATTATGTACAGACCTCACTACATATCATATGTATTGTTAGTATCTGACTTGGGATATTCTTCTATTTATTCTTGTTTAATTTCACTCAGTACATATCATATATACTGCCCCCAATACATGTATTATGTACTGAAATAATACATATTGATATGTAATGTTAGTGCACGATTTGTTTTTTTTAGTTTATGTTTATAATATGTACTGATTTTATGATATTTCTGGAGAATTTCGATCATTTTCTTCATTGTGGATCTAGGTTTGTATTATTTTTTCATCATAGGTCTAGGTTTTTGTAGGGATTTTTTTGCGAAAATTTAAATTGTGTTTTTGTTTTTAGGTTCTTATAGTGTCTGGAGTTCGTAGTAATTGATTTAGATTTTGAAGTTGAGGATTAATTGTTGACGGTTTTAATCGGTTTTCGAGGAGCGGTTTTGAATTTTCAGGTGATTTATTTTGTTTCGAACTATTATGATGGTGTAATGGTGTAGTGGGTGAGTGGTTATAGAGGGTCACACGTGCAAAGTCGCGGGTATTTTACCTGATTTTGGACCACCGGTTAAACTAGTTTTAGAAAACTTAAATGGGTTTCGGATATATGGACTAAACAACAAATTTCTCGATTAGTTTTAGTGGGCCTAGGACATAGCGCATTCATAGTCGGACATGCGGCACTGAGAGCTACCTCAGGTAAGATAGCGAAGCATGATAAAGCGTGTCAAGATATATAGCGAAAATGCCTTTATTCCCTTCGCTTTTGATACGTTTGGTTTCTTAGCTCCAGAGGCGGTTTAACTTCTCAAGAGGGTCCAGAAATTCATGCACATCAATGTCATGACTCCCGGATCGAAAGAGTTTATCTTTGAAAGAATAAGGTTTGCAATTCAAAAAGAACTTGCGGCGCAGCTTGTTGCTCGCTTGCCTACTACGTCGTTGTAATTTATTTTGAATTTAATCTAATTATACCAAACCCAACCTAAAAAGACCCCAATGAATATAGTTTCTCGAATAGTTAAAAGAAAGTGGATTGATATAAAGTTTTTAGGGCTGTAAGTTTATCATCTGTGGGCTGGGCTTTAAGAAATGGAAACATGACTCATATTGGGGCTGGGCTTTAAGACACCTTGAGGCTTGATTCTCTGATACAGGGAATACGGTTCTACCTACCAATGGCGTGGTTGGAAAGCTTGTAGACTGTAAATATGGGTTCGGTTCTTGTCCTCCAGGGCACAAAAGGTTCTACCTGATTCAAGCACCAGCTAGCCTCCAAAGTTTGCAGGCATTGTTTCTCCTTCTCAACTTCAGCAGTTACCTTACTAACTTTGGAGCTTTGCAACAACTTCGGCAGCTTGATGTCTCTTCTACAAATATAACATTACCCACCAGTATCTCACATCTTTACAATTTGAGGACGTTGATTATGGATGATTGCAGGTATGTTGAAGTGCTACCCTGTAAATTTGAAAATTTAACACCACTGAAGTGCCTTAAAATCTCCGGTACAAGAATCAAAGAACTACATGAGTCAGTAATTCGTTACTCTTTACACCTAGAAGCGCTAAAACTTGGGCAATGTAAGCTTCCACAAGAAGTTGGGCACTTGAAATGTTTGAAACATTGCTTAGTTATGGAGGGGCCCTGATGCGATAATAATAGTGTCCACACATTAAGCACAAGTGCCACCACCAGGTCCTCCAAAGTGAAGGATGGTGTGTTCATTATCCCAAAGAGCATTATAAGACCCTTTACAATCAACTATAAACTGAACCTCGTTACCAGGTATCATCATGGTATCGTCGTTCTTTTTATATTGAAGTTCAGCGTAATAACCAGTTGTATCGGGCCACCTATCTGGTAGATTACCACTGGCCATTACTGGAGTACTCCCATCTTTCCCAGACTTTACACGACCACCCCAGTAAATATAGTCGGCGCCTAGTCCAAGAAGCTTGAATAGATTGCTTGGCCAGTAACCAATTTTAATCTTTTCTTCAAGTGTCAACCACCAGTGCCCTGTTTCGCGCTCCTGTAATGCAACACATACTACTTAGTACTTCATAATTCGGCCTCTGGTGCAACGAATGCCAATGACATGTTTTCTTGTTCTAACCAAATTATAAATTATTTCGTTACGCACCATAGAGATTTCCAGGCGAAGTCCATACTGGGTGCCTCCAGTAACTGATATGTCCACGAAATACATATCAATCGGATATTTTGGATCTAGTTGCACAAACCCAGGACAAAGTGTATTATAACAACCTGTCTGGTGACTACCATCACCCTATAGTACAAAATAAAAAGAAATCTTATAAATCTCCAAGGCAGAAAGTCGTCAGAAAGATGAATATATAGGTCATAATGAAAAACTTACAGTCCAGTATCCAAACATTGAAGTCAGATTATCCCCGTACAATCCTTGGTATACCTGATGAGTGTAAGTAATAATATTACAAGTCAACTCATTATTAAAGAAATTCTTTCTGATTTACAAAAAAACTAAACTTACAGACCAAAGACATCGGACAAGCTTATATCCCGACAACAACACTGTCAGTTACAGTTGACAGCTAATGACAATTGTCAAGCACTAACCGGACCTAGTCAAACTAATCTACGACCGTTCATACAAGATAAGACGATCAAGACCGTTCACAGACACACACACAAAACACACGAGTGTAACAGACAGTAACAGACAGATAAACAGATTACATTTGACACTCTGGTTACACCAGTGTAACACTATCTATTATGCCCCCTCAAACTGAGCATTGATGGTGAAGAAATTCTCAGTTTGTTCCTCAAGAACTCAAACCTAGCAGCAGACAACCCCTTAGTAAAAATATCAGCCACCAGATCATTAGTTGCAACATAGTACATCCTTAATCTGTCAGTTTGAACAAGCTCCCTGATGAAGTGATAGTCAATAGCAACATGTTTAATTTTGCTATGCTGCACAGGATTAGAAGATAGAGAGATAGCTCCTTTGTTATCACAACCCAGAGAAGGAGAAGTAGACAGAAAAATACCAAGATCCTTGAGTAACTGACAGACCCATAAAACCTCAGCAGCAGTGTGAGCCAAAGATCTGTACTCAGCCTCTGTTGAAGATCTAGCAACTGTTGGCTGTTTCTTGCAGGACCAAGAGATAGGGCTATCACCAAAAAACAGACAGTAACCACTAGTAGACTTCCTATCATCTGGATTGCCAGCCCAATCAGAATCAGAAAAGGAAGAAATAGCAGACATTCCCTTTGTAAGCACAATTCCATAGTCAATTGTACTTTTCAAGTATCTGAGAACTCTCTTAGCTGCTACAAGATGAACATTTGTAGGAGCACTCATATGCAGACAAACCTGATTGACAGCATAACAGATCTCAGGTCTGGTCCAGGTAATATACTGCAAAGCACCAACTAAAGATCTATACTCGGTAGGATCAGTCAATAATTCTCCATCAGTCTTGCTCATCTTTGTATCTGCAACAGCTGGAGTATTACATGGCTTAGCTTCAAGCATATTTGTTTTGTGTAATAAGTCTAAGATGTACTTCTTTTGAGATAACAACATACTATTATGATTTCTCTGAACTTCCAAGCCTAAGAAATAATGAACAGCTCCAAGATCCTTCACTGGAAACTGAGAAGATAGCTGATCTATAACTTTTTGACATAGAACTGAAGAGGAACCAGTGATGAGAATATCATCAACATATACTAAAACATAAACCATTTGATCCCCAGTCTTCAGAACAAACAATGAAGTATCAGCTAAGGAAGCTTGGAAACCCATGCCTAGTAAAGAAGAATATAACTTCTCATACCAAGCCCTAGGTGCTTGCTTAAGACCATAAATGGACTTATGTAGCTTGCAAACATAGTCAGGAAACTCTGGATCTTCAAAACCCTTAGGTTGAACCATGTAAACTTCTTCTTTAAGATCACCATGCAAAAATGCATTACTAATGTCAAGTTGTTTGACTTCCCAGTCATTATGAACAGCAACAGACAGTACTAATCTGATTGTTGTGGGTTTTGCAACTGGACTGAAAGTCTCAGTGTAATCAATTCCCTCTTGTTGACCACATCCTTGTGCCACCAACCTGGACTTCAACCTATCTTCTTCACCATTTGGTTTATACTTAGTCTTATAGACCCATTTACAGCCAATTAAATTTTGTCCCTCATATTTCACAAGAGACCAAGTTCCTGCATTTTTCAGTGTTGTATTCTCTTCACCCATAGACCTAACCCACTTTGGCATTCTTTTAGCTTGAGCATATGATGTTGGAGTACTATCTGAAATTTTAGACAGTAAAGCAAGAGACAAAGGATACCTGGTTGTACATAGTCCTTTTGGCTTGAAAATTCCATTCTTAGCCCTTGTCCTCATAGTATAAGTTGAAGAAGAAGCCAAAACTGGTGAAGATTGTGAAGAAACACACTCTCTTGAAGAAGAATTACCTTGCTGGTCTGAAGAATGTAACTGAGTTGAATCACTTATTGTGTCAGGTTCAGAATCTGCCACACTTGCATCAGTAGTAAACTCATTAGCAGGAAACAAATCAGTTCTAGAAGTATTTGCCACATTGAACAGTTTAAAAGCTATAGCAGGAAAAAGCAGTTCATCAAATTTGACATGCCTGGAAATATACACCTTCTTAGATACTGGATCAAAACACTTGTATCCTTTAGACTTAGTTGAGTAGCCTAAAAATATACACAGCTGACTTCTTGATTCCAATTTGTTACTGGTATATGGTCTTAACCAAGGATAACAAGCACATCCAAACACTCTCATATCTTGATAATTTGGTACTTGTTTATATAAAACTTCAAGAGGTGACACAAACTGCAAAGAAGCAACAGGCAATCTGTTGATAAGGTAATTTGTTGTTAAAAAAGCATCAACCCAAAAGCTGTCTGACAAATTAGATTGAATCAATAAAGTCCTGCCCAATTCAACCAAATGCCTGTGTTTTCTCTCAGCCACTCCATTCTGCTCTGGAGTATGAGGACAACTAAATTGATGGATAACACCACAATCTCCAAGAATAGCATCAAGCTCATTACTGATAAACTCTCCTCCTCCATCAGATCTAATGACCTTAATTTTGATATCAAAGTAATTTTCTACTTGATGCTTAAATCTCTGAAAAGCTGAAGTAAAATCTGATTTTCTTGCTAAAGGAAAGATCCAACAGAATTTACTGAAATCATCTATTATATTGCAGTAATAGTTATAACCACTATTAGATGTTACAGGACTAGGACCCCATAAGTCCATATGCAACAACTGCAATGGCTGAGTAGAACAAGTAGTAGACATCCCAAAAGGCAACTTATGTGCTCTACCTAACTGACATTCCTTACACACAAAAGAAGTAGAAACAGTAATAGACATGCTGTGACATATTCTTTGTAAAGACTGAAAAGATGGATGTCCAAGTCTTTTGTGTAGCACATCAGCAGTCACTTTATTAGCAGCATTCACACCACACACACTAGCAGAAACAGCAGCAAAAGCAATAGGCCTTGAAGTAGTATTAGTCTTTTTTATAACACCATTTAATCTTGTCACATCAGCAAACTTCAGAGGGTACAATCCATTCTTACTCAGCCCTTGGAAAATATTCTTCCCAGATTTCAGAACCTTCACATAGAATTTATCATGCTCAAAAGTTATACTCCAATTATTTGCTTTAGTTAACTTGTGAACAGATAACAATTTATGAGATGCAGTTGGTATGTGCAGAATATTTTGCAATTTAACTTCATTATCAGATAAAAGTTTAGATGAGTTACCTATATCAGCAATCTGCATTCCTTCTCCATTTGCAGTAGCAACATTCTCAGTACCAGTATATGATTGACACTCCATAAGATCATTCACATCAGAAGTAATATGATTGGTAGCAGCACTATCAACATACCAAGGATTGTCACCCATAATATCAGCACTAGCCATCATAGCATGAAGATTCTGTGGAATAGGTCTTCCTTGATAGGCAAAATTCATCCTCTGATTACATTCTATAGCACTATGACCAAGCTTGAAGCATATCTGACATGTAACCTTTGGTGCAGCACTAGGACCATTTCCAGCAGTAGAAGTAGAAGCAACATTTCCTGAATGATTCTTGTTTGGTACATAACTAGAAGATCCTGAGCTTTGACCTTGAAAGTAATTTGATCTATGTTGTGGTCTAAAATTGAAGGAATTTCTTGATGGAAATTGATGAGAAAAAGAATTTGGTCTAAAATACTGATTTGGAAAAGACCTATGAAAATGATTTGGTCTTATAGCTGAAAAGGCTTTGCTCTCATCAAGCTGAAGAACAGACTTAGATCTATCATTATTAACAATCTCTTCACTCAATAGCAGATTATGAAGTTCATTCATTGTGACAGGAGGATTGCGTACTCTAATAGAAGTAGCAAATGAATCATAAGTAGAAGAAAGACCATTCAACACACTCACAAGCAACTCAGCATCAGAAATTGGAGATCCAGCAGCAGAAAGATAATCTGACAATTTCTTGATTTCAGTTAAGTAAGCAGAAATAGAACTGTTACCTTGCTTTATTGAAGCTAATTTGGTTCGTAGCTGAATGATATGTGTAGATGAGTATTTTGCAAACCTCTCTTCAATCACTTTCCATAGTTCAAAAGAAGTACCAGGACCAGCAACATAAGATATAACATTCTCAGAAATTGTACTTTGGATCCACAGCAAAAGCGTTTGATCTTCATCATTCCATAGAGTATACGCTGGATTGACATTTCCATTAGTTTGATTTGTTCTTGTAGTGAACTCTGCAGGACATGGTTTAGTACCATCAATATAGCCAAGAACTCTAAATCTTCTGAATAAAGGTATCATTAAAGCCTTCCATGTGATATAATTGTGATCTTGAAGTTTAACAGGTACTACATTGTGAATAGTATTCAAAGGAATTCGAGTGATTGATGATTCCATTATGAATCAGAAAGAAAATTTCAAGAAAATTGAGATCAGAAATGAAAAAGAAGACAAAATTTATGAAAGAAAATCAAGATCAGAAATCTTGGAAAGCTTAACAACGAAGCAATAATGGCGGAAGCAAAGAAAGAAACAAGGTAATCAGGCCCTTATGGCTCTGATACCATAAAGAAATTCTTTCTGATTT
>JAJJMA010172944.1:0-16568 GCA_023529015.1 Papaver nudicaule
AGCATCGAACTGAATGCTCAGCTAAGACAAGAACTTGACAATCTGCGCCAAGCGAAGGCCACAGTTGATCAGACAAATGCTTCCTTGAAACACCAGCTAGCTGTAGAAAAGAAGGAGAGTTATCGCATGCGCGTCAATTACAATCAAAAGAAAAAGAAGCTTGAAGAACTCCAAGGTTAGTAATTGTTTTCCATCTTTCACACAATAATTTTTCATTCTGTCTCCCTTTTTCCCAACGTCTAGTCTCTTTCCCTTATAAGGTCGCCGACAAAATCCTGATAGCCGATTACAACGGGCTAAAACTGAGATTGGTAAGTTGATTAGTGCTAACACCAAGCAGCGTAATATGTTACTCAGTTTGGGCCAAGATGTTAAATGGTACCGCCAAGAATTGAGTAATGTCACTGATCTTAACGTAAATCTTGATCATCTGCTCAAAGTTTCTGAAGCGGATGTGGCATGGAAAAAGAGTGAACTGGACAACGCCTCCCGCTTAGCTGAATTGGAACGTAAAGCCAAGGATAAGATGACTGTGGAGCATATTAAGATGACCTCCCAATTGAAGGAAAAGGAAGCCACCATTTCACGCTTATCATCTACATTGGTTTGTCGTACCGCTGAAAGGGATACCGCCAGAAGTGAAATTCAACACCATAAGGATTTCGCCCAAATTCATGGGAATCGTGCTAGGGAGCTGAATGAAGAGAATACCATACTTAGACTCAAAATTAAGCAAGCCGTTGGTCCTTGTTCTGATCAAGAAGTTCTGAGTAAACTTGATGAAATAAGTACTGCTAAAAAGGGTATCCAAGAGTATGTTAGCGGTCTAGAAGGTAGCTCCTTAGGATTTCATTTTTCCACGTAATTTCCAGTTTGCTATTGCCTCGGTGCTAACACTATGTTTCTCCCTATTTCAGAGAAGTACAAGCAATTGGAGTCCCAACTAGAGGAGCAGACTACCACCTTGAAAGAACACCAAGGGTGTACCGCCAAGATTGCTCAGCTAGAGGAACAGGCAAAAGACCACCAATCTTGTGAAGAGAAGATTCATAAGTTGCAGGCTGAAAACTTGGAGTGTACTGGCAAGATCTTCAATCTGGAGAACGACGTTAAGACATTCCAAGAGTATAAGGAAAAGTTTGAAACTGAATCTTCTAAGTCCAGAAAACTTCAGCAGATACATGAAAATCTTCAGTCGGAGCTGAGTCTTGCCAAGAAAGCCGCCCAAACGCAGGAAGAGAACTATGACGCTGATGTAAGGATGTCCGGTTTCTATGCTATCCAGATGTACTTGGCAAAGTTTTGCCCTGATCACAAATTGGATATTCCAGATGACTATGCTCCAGGTCGCAATCCACCTGACATGGAAACTACCCCTGGTGCCGCTGATTATGAAGGTAACGCCGAAGATGCCATTGATATACGCAGCGGTTCAGATTCTGAAGAGGAAAGTGCTGAAGAAGAAGACGCCGACGAAGACAGAGATTTGCAGCCAAAAGGCCAAGATTCTCAACAAGACGGCGACAAAGATGGTAATGCTAATGACAGCCGAGACGCCATTAAGGATCCAAACCAAAATGCCAGCGAGTCAAATCAAGAGAAAGGTGCAGTATCCACTAAGGGTGAAGAAGAAAACAAAAATATTCCTATTAAGGATCCAAGTACAGCTGTTGACCATCCCCTGAAGTCTTCAGAAGAATGAATCTGTCAGATGCTTCGTCTTTTTAGTTATCAGGTGTAATTTAGATAACCTTAGCTTTTGCTGCTTTTGCTTAATCATGAGATATGTTTATATCTCCACTCTTTTTGTTAAAGAACTTTGGTAGACGTTTTTCTACCTTTGCATTTGGTTATATATATGATTCTCTTTGTTTGTTTCCGCCGGTATAATCGAATCCATTTTAGTTTAGTGATGAACTGACAGCATTCATTCTTAGCCACATCGCAACCGTTTTCGCTATACATTGTTACTTGTGCCCGTCGGCGATCTATTATAAGTGGTTGGTTAACCTGGAGCCGTCCCTACAGGGAGTTCTCCGGGAGTTTTATATTTTTCTGCCATCACTTACAGATCAACAAGTAACGCGTCAGGAGTTATAGCACCAGTTAGCCAGAACTACTCTTAGTCAGACATCTAAAATGTTTCGATATACACCGGCATACGACTTTCATGGCAGTCTTAAGCCTTGTAGAATTTTTTCTTTGGCCACTTGTGCCTCAGCGGACGGCTATTTAGCCTTATAAAATTATTTTGGCAAATTTGCCTCAGCGTATGGCTATTGAGCCTTGTAAAATTATTTTGGCAAATTTACCCCAGCGTATGGCTTTTGAGCCTTGTAAAATTATTTTGGCAAATTTGCCTCAGCGTATTTGTCGCCGTATGCGAAAAATAATGACTCAATAATTTGTTAACGGGGTTCAGCGCATAAAGCAAACCTACATCCCAGGATCTTATTCACTGCAAATTACAAAAGCCAATAAGACTTCTTGGGTATTATGCCCGCCCAAGACTTCGGATTTTTACATGCATCCTTATGGATAGAATCTCTTGATAAACTTGGCATTCCATGGATGCTCAAGTTCTTTTCCATGCTCATCGACTAACACATAAGCTCCACTACCCGCTACACGCTTGATGACATAAGGGCCTTCCCAAGTAGGTTCCAGCTTCTTACATCCTTTCTTCTTCTGATACGGCGGTATCTCTCTTAATACAAGGTCACCATGCTGATAGTCTCTTTTTACTACACGCTTATTATACTCCCTTGCTAGACGACGGTGGTATTCTCCATATGAGTCAAAGCAATGAGCCGCTGTTCTTCCAAATCATCTAGTTTTGCCAAGATTAAATCTGTATTGAGGTTCTTCTCCCAAGCTTCGTGTTTTGTTGTTGGCAATATAACTTCTGATGGGAGCACTGCCTCTGCACCAAATGTGAGTAAAAAGGGAGATGCTCCAGTCGCCTCTCGAATTGTAGTTCTGTAAGACCATAAGACGTTATGGAGATGCTCACACCATGCCTTCTTGTGTCCCTCAACTCTCTTCTTTAATCCCATTCCTATTGTTTTGTTGGTAGCTTCCGCTTGCCCGTTGCTTTGAGGATAGATAGGAGTTGATTTACCTAATTTTACACCATATGTCGCCAGCAAGTTTCAATGTTTTCGCCAACCAATTCCTTCCCATTGTCAGTGCATATTTCCGCCGGAACACCAAAACGACAAAATATATTTTCCCATATGAATGTAAATACTTCTTTTCATGTTCTTTGTCTGAGCGCCTTAGCTTCACACCATTTGGTAAAATAATCTGTTGCCACAATAATATATTTGCGCTGTCCCGACCCTGGTGTCAGCGGTCCAATGATGTCAATCCCCCATTTGGCAAAGGGCCAAGGGCTTAATACTGAATTTAGCGAGACTGCTGGCGCTTTTATTTTATTTGCATACAGCTGACAATTCCTACACCGCTTAGCATATTCAGCAGAATCATCATTCATCCAAGGCCAGTAATACCCTTGCATCTTTACTTTTAGAGCCAGCGCTCTCTGTCCGCTGTGATTTCCGCAGTCTCCTTCATGAATTTCCTTCAACAGCTTCTTTCCTTCATCTCTTGATACACATCGTAATAGTGGCCCAGCAAATGATCTTCTGTATAAGACGCCGTCTCTTAACTCATAATTTCTTGACCTGCTGATGACTTTATGCGCTAACAATTTGTTTCCAGGAGTAGTGAGATGCTCCAAGTAGTATCTGATAGGAACTCTCCAGTCTGTTTCTGCTGACTCTTCAATGTCGACCGCCAAAACTTCCTATTGCCTTATTCCTTCTATTGATGACATCTTTAGTCTTTCAATTGCTATCGCCGGTACCTCTGGATCCGCCATCATAGAAGAGATAAACGCCAACGCATCAGCATGTCTGTTGTCATTTCTGCATATGTGTCTGAATTAGATGCCGGTAATCTTGTTAGCGTACACCCTTGCCAATTGCAAATATTGCTTTAGTGAGCTATCATGTGCTTCATATCTGCCTAAGATCTGTCGAATGACCAGCTGAGAATCACTAGTCAAACGAATGTTGCTGATGTCCATCTCGATTATGAGACTCATAGCATGTATCACTGCTTCATATTCTGCCTCATTGTTTGTAGCTGGGAACTCTAATCTGAATGAGTGGACTATTCTTGAACCTTTTGGTGAGATAAAGACTATGCCAATTCCTTTGCCTTCTTTATTAGCTGAGCCGTCGACATATACTTCCCACTGGTTTGGATCTCTTTTCAACAAGTCTGGGACTCCCTCGTCTGGATCTTCCTTCTCCATGAATGGAATATCTTCAGTTTCTTCTTCTTCTTCTTCTATGGGAAAGTCTGCCAAGAAGTCGGCGATAACCTGTGACCTTTGAGCTGTCCTTATTTCGTATTTAACGCCGTATTGATCTATTTGAGCATTCCATTTTGCAATACGCCCTGCTCTTTGAGAACTATGGAGAATAGCTTCAATGGGAGTTTTAGTGAGTACCGTTATGGGATGAGCATGAAAATATGGGCGAAGTATGCTAGTGGCGAAAACCAGAGCTAATATTAGTTGCTCTATCTTAGTGTAATTCTTCTCAGCGGGTTGTAGAGTTCGACTAATATAATAGATTGGTGTCTCTCCTCTTTTTGTCTGCACTAAGACTGCACTGACCGCTAATGATGTGGCCGCCAAGTAGACCCTCAATTCTTCTCCATGTTCCGGCGGCTGAATAGCTGGTAAGGTAGCTAAATACTTCTTTATTCCCTGAAAGGCCTCCTCATGGTCCTTTGTCCAGTTGAACTTTTCTCCTTTCTTTAGCATTTGGAAAAATAATTTGCACTTGTCAGACCGAGATATAAATCTGTTAAGAGACGCCAGTACACCATTTAAACGCATAACATCTTTCAAAGTTGCCGGCGAGGGCATTTCCAAAACAGCTTTGACTTTGGCCTGGTCTGCTTCCACTCCTTTCTTTGTGACAACATAACCCAAAAACTTTCCAGATGTGACGCCGAATACGCACTTTGCTGGGTTGATCTTTAACTTAGTTATTCTCATGTGATCAAAGATTTCTTTCAAGTCTTGTACATGATCCTTCTTTTTCTTGCTCTTGACCAACATGTCATCCACGTATACCTCCATAGTTTTGCCTATCCATTTCTCAAACATATCCTGAGCCATCTTTTGGTATGTAGCGCCAGCATTTTTGAGACCAAACGGCATTCTTGTGTAACAAAATAAACCTTTAGTGGAGAAAAAAGCTGTGTGACGCTGATCTTCTTCTGCCAGCGGTATCTGGTTATATCCAGAATAACCGTCCATAAAGGATAGCAACTCATGCCCAGAGGTGGCATCAACAGTCTGATCTATGCTTGGTAATGGAAAACTGTTTTTGGGACACGCCCTATTCAAGTCGCTGAAGTCAATGCAAATTCTTACCCCTTTATTCTTCTTAGGAACCACCACCATATTAGCTATCCATTCTGGATATTGAACTGGTCTAATGATTCCTGACGCCCTCATCTTGTCAATCTCTGCCTCAACCGCTTCCTTGTACACTGGTGCCAACTTCCTTGGACGCTGTTTGAATGGCCTGATCCTTGGATCTATATCCAACCTGTGGCATGCAGTTTCTGGATCAATACCCGGCATCGCATTCATGTCCCAAGCAAAAACATCCACATATTCTTTTAGTAAGGCCTCTAGCTGCCGAGATTCTTCTTCATTCAATAAGGTACCAATTTTTACTATCTTAGGAGCATCTTCTTCGCCTATATTGATCTCTCTTGTAGGTTCTACCGCTGTGAAATGCAAATCTGGCTCACCCATAGGCGAAGGTTCCTTTAATTGCTATGAAGGTACCGCTGAAGGTCCTGTCGCTGAGTCGCCCTCCTTCACAGAAAGATATATTTGTTGGGGTCAGCGACTAGCTCAGTTATTTCTTTAGTCTTGGTTGCTTCTTTTGTCTGCTTCCTTTTCTCATTCAACCTGGCCTTTCGAGTTTCACGCATCTTGACGTCTACTTCATTGCATGCCTTTGCTGTAGATGAGTTACCAATGTATTCAGCTACCCCTTCTGGAGTTGGAAATCGCAACCGCTGATGATAAGTTGAAGGCACTCCCTTGATGATGTGTAACCATGGTCTGCCAAGGATTGTTGCATACGGCGAGTCTACCTCCACAACACAGAATATAGTATCCATGATCAAGGTTTTGCATGTAACAACCTTCATTTTCACTTCTCCCTTAGGTTTTGACGCTATCCCATTAAATCCATAGATACTGTATGAAGAAGGAACTAGTGCCTCTACCGGTTCTTCCTTAGAATCCATAGCCTGATACGCTGAATTAAAGAGAATATCAACAGAGCTCCCAGGATCTACCAGCACTCTTGGAACCTTGAATTTTCCTATTTGAATGGTAAGGACTAATGGATTCAAATGATGTCTTGCTTCTGGTGATAGTTCTACCGCCGAAAAACTGACTGGCTTTTTCATCCATTCCAAAAGTGGGCTGTTCTTGACGGCGACACTGAAAATCTCTTTGCCATTGCTATCCCTTTTATGAATTATTGACATGACGTTGTTATGGAATTCATCTCTACTGATTGTTGAGTGCACAATAGAAAAACAATTTAATTCTTTCAAATCACGCTGAACTTCAACTTCAAAAACTTCAGGCTTTGGCTGTATAACTTGGGTTGGCTGAACCTCAAATGGCGACGCTGGAGGTAACTCTAGGAAATCTTGAAATCTTCCCATACGAATGAATCGATGCACTTCTCTTTGGACTCCTGTGCAGTTTTCAGTTAAATGACCATGGAATTGATGATATTGGCAGTATTGACTAGTATTGGAAATAGGGTTTGCAGGATTTCCTCTGTTAAAAGGATAACGGATTTCATTCCTTGACGCTGAACTCTCTATCTGTCCAAAAGCATCAGTATATGTGACACGTAGTTTTGGTAATGTGGCATCTTGGAAATCTGGGTATCCTGGCTTCCTTTCGCCGAATCTTCGATTATCATTGTTGAATCTTCTATCACCATTCCCTTGTCGCCGGTTGTCGTATCCTCCTCTGTTGTCGCCGTAATTTCTTCTATCGTTGTTGGCGTATCTTCCTCTATTATCATATCCTCCCCTGTTGTCTTGATCATCTCTTCCAGCATAAGTATCTCTCTTTCCCTGATTCCACTGTTGATTGCCATTCTGCTGATACTGTTGTCGTTCTTGTGGCTGCTGATGTGGGACAACTGCCGCTAAAGGTGCTGCTGCCTCTGCTTCCAATTTTTTGTGTTCCTTTCTGATCCATTCCTTTCTTGCCTCTTCTTGTTCTTCCGGCGACAAATTGTTGATAGAATGAGCATGTTTTGCCCTTTCCTTCTTCTGGCGCTCTTCTTCTTCTTGCATTTCTTCATATATCAACCATTCGTTCTGTCTTGCCCTCAATTCTCCTATATCTGCCACTGGAGTCCAATATAAGGACTGGAACATTTGATCCGTTGTTTCCATTGAGCTAATAAATGCCCTCATCTTCTCTTTATCAGATACCGCCGATCCCACTTCACTACATAATTTTCTCCACCTCATGATGTAGCTTCTACACGTTTCCGAAGGTCTTTTCCTGTTATTAAACAACTTCTCTGCCCCAGGGCGCACTCTCTTGTTTTGAATGTAATTTGCAATAAATTTCTCTTCCAACTGTGTGTATTTCTCAATTGACTTTTCCCTCAGACTGCCAAACCAAGCCAAAGCTTCATCCTTGAGAGCAGTAGCAAACGACATGCACATTATTGGATCTGAACCGGTCCATGCTGTTAAATCTCTTCTGTAGCTCTGTAAGTGCAATGTAGGATCTCCTGTACCGTCGAAGATTGATGTAAAAGTCGGCATACTAAATCTCTTGGACACATGTCCGTACGTGATTTCATCTACAAATGGTGTCTTTTTTGCTTCTGAAATTGCCTTCTTTAGTTTATCATCTTTTGGCTGACCGGCGGCTTCTTCTATCTTCTTCTCCATACTGCGTAATCTTTTTGTGACGTACTCTTGTATATCTTCAAACTTGCCCGAGTCGGCGTAACTTTCTTCACCGTGATTAGATTTCCCAGTCCTCTTACTTCCTTCTCCCTTTTTCGTTGTAGATGCTGCCACCTCTGGCCTTGTAGATCTGCTCTTTTGATGTTTGTGTACTGTATGAGTTGAGCGGCTTCTGCTTCGACTTTCCATTAACTGTCTATGCTGTTCTGCCAATTGTAAGTTGCTCTGGAGGATAATGTCCATCTGTCTTTGCATCTGCAACTGCATCTGAGCTTGATTTATGGTGCTCTGCTCAAAGAACTTCTTTAGCAATTCTTCAGTAGTGCTAGCGGATTTTCCTTCTGACACTGTTATTGGCGCCGTTCTTGATGCTCCAACAGCTGCCACCATTCTACTGCTACCTCCTATCTCTTTTGAAGTGTTACCAGCTGCTCTCGAGGGTAACCCATTAGAGTTGAGATTGCCACCTACTACTCTTGATAGTCCTTCCACTGCATGAGACGTTTCGCCGGGAATCGCTGTTTCTTTGGTGGTGCCGTCATCCACTGCTTTTCCTTTACTTTGCGCTGGGACTTCTTCTTCCTCATCCTCTTCTGGTATTCCATCCAAGTGCGTTATGTCTTGCATCAGAATAGGACCAATAGCCTCTGTCTGCTGTTGAGATACCGCTGACTGCGTTGCTGCTGTTTGCTGTAAAGGTATTGCTGTCTGCATTGTTGCTGTTTACTGTTGTTCTGGTGTCGGCGCCATTGGCTGTTGTTGTTGAATCACTGGCTGTGGTGTTGCTGACTGCTGACTTGCATTGCCACTCAAGAAAAAATCATGTGCAAAACCTAGCGGTGGTATCGCTGAACTTCTCAAGTTGTGTCGATTAGGAAGGGGAACAAACTCAGCGGGTATGGGAAAATTCGGAGCTTTACTTGTTGACGCCGTACCTCCTTTCCGCTTAGTCGCCATTTTGGTATCCTGTGTAGAAAACAACAAAAGCACTTCCTGACAGTATTAAGCTAGCTTGACTGTTAGCAAATGCCAAATTCGTTAGTGGAGGCGGTTGAACGGTTTCTGATAAAGTAGGAAACAAACAAAATAGCACAGAGCAACAGCAGCAACATTTGCAGAGCATGACCTAGCCTTGTCGGCAGTTGGAAGAAAAACCCTAAATTTTGAAAACTCATTGAAACCCTAAAAACACCAAAGTTTGATAACCATACTCATATCTAAGATCAAAATCTGTACGGTATTGAAATTTCACCAAAAGTTCCTTCCTAACACTTTAATCCAAAATCACACTTATGACATATAGAGTAGGAAATATCTGCTAAGAATCATGTTTAACATAACAATCTACCATCATCCTAGATTTCTAATGACGTATGTGAACTTATTACACAAGCAAGAGTTTCAATACATCTAAACAAGAAATCCTTATTACGTGTCTCAGCATCACTGAGAAAGAAAAAGGTTGAAATTTCAACTTTTGAACCAACGCCTTTAAGTTAAGAAGAAGAAATTATGTTACGCCTCTATAAATGAAAATAACCACCCTTAAACACAATCATAAACATACTAATGACGCCCAACGCGTCTTAACTTAGGTTTTTCCATGGTTTATGAGGATCACAGCAACAAAACTTTCACAGATTTCTATAAAAGGAAACTTCTAATCAGCTTACAAGCATAAATTTATGGTTATAAAACCACCAGCAATCTAAGTGCTGTTAAGACACCATCAATCATGTTAAAAACATTCAATATTTCCTAACTACAGGAGCCTTTTAAGGTTCAGCCTCCTTAAACAACAATAAACGTACTTATGACTTCCATAAATAGAAAGTTTAAGCAACTATCAAGCACAGCAGCACAACCAATACTTAAAAATCTCATTACCACACAAAATAACTCAAGTTTCATGAAAACAAGGAGAAAATTTTTGAAAAACACAGGTTCAGACCTCTTCTAGCGCCAAAATGTAGTTGGTAAAATCCCCATGAAGAAGATTTTACCAATACACCCCTAATCAATAATCCATAACATCATAAACACAATTACTTAGAATATAACACCATAAGCACATAAGTAAATAGCATAATATAACAAGTGATATAATCAGAGAAACGTGATGTAAGAACATCGTATCAAGTTGTAATCAACATATTCAAATATCTTTAATATTAAATCATCCATGCATCTCACCTTGCAATGGATCTCTCTACAGCACACTTAAGATCTTACTCGCAATTTGGTCTGTCGAGAGTAAGGAAAATTACTTCCTCTCTACAAGCCAAACCCTAGCAATCACTTTTCCAACCCCTTCAAATGTGGGCGTACATGGCCTTATATAGGCGCTTACAAGTAGTGGAATACAGCTAATAAGTATAAACTATTCTGACACTATTTGTCCTATTCCTCACCGCCTTACCGCTATGCTTCTTCAACAACTCAGCGCCTTCTCTTTACAACTTCGGCGTCCCTCCACTGTATTGGATAAGATCAATGACTCGGATTCCACTGAGTCAACTATTCAACCTGACAATTCGACCGTTCTGCTCAGCATTGAATGCTCAACTAACTTATTCAGCTTTTGTCGGAGCTTTACCGCTGATACGCTTCTGAGGTATACCGCTATTCCAAGTACTTCCTCAGCATCCTTCCGTTGTAAGTGATCACCGCTGATAGATGCCGCTGTCACCATACTTCCCCTCTTATGGATGCCCTTCTTAATACAAATCTTTCCTTAAGTTCTTACCAATTGGCGTATGGCATTTTCTACACCTACAGTCGTTCCCGTCTTGCTTCGGTCACAGAGAGGATAGAGGTTGGTCTAGGAAGGGAAACAACGAAGAAACTTGAGATCAGGTTGAGGATGTGATTTGGGTGTAAGAGTTCAGGATCTCCGTCGTGAAGTCGACTGGAAATCTCCAAGGCTAGAAACGTGTTTCGATTCTCAGGTGTTTTCTCTGAGGTTCTGGTTGTTTCTGTTTTGTGTGTTTTAGGTGTCCTGAACGTTCTTAATGTTCTGCCTTGGAAGATAGGACGCCTCTATTTATAGTTTGAACTCACCCTGATCTCTCGACAGAGAAGGTGGAAGTCGTGGAAGAGTGGAGGAGTGGAGGACATGCGTTGGTTTCCGTAACTGCCTGAGTCGTGTAGAACATGCCCACTCGCGCCATCTTCTCGTAACTGTCCACTATCTCCATCAGTTTCTTTCAACTGCCGTAGACCGCCAGACCAATACCCCTAAAGTTGTCCCCCCGTGTGATGTTTTGATGTCTCGAGTGAGTGATACGCGGATATTGCGTAGTTGAGTTGAGTAGAGTAGAGTCGTACGACTAATTGTCGTGACCAACATGAGCGTAGTGCCTTCGGTACACGAGTATAGGAGTGGCCTTGGCTGTTGGCCAAGGCCATAAGTGTTTGAATGCGCTTTGGAGCTAGTTATGGTGGCGCCATGGCTCTTGGCGCCACGGCCTTGGCCTTTGGCCAAGGCCAACCTGTTGTGGCGCCATGGACTATGAAGCTGAGAGAGCCATTGTTTTCTGTTGACAATTGTTAAGAGTTAATAGCTGGCTGTGGCCATTGTTCTCTGATAAGTTTTCTGGTAAAATGATTTACTCTTGTATCATATTTATACATATTGTTCTGATTATTAGTTGGACCTTGATCCTCGTTAAGCCATTTTTAGAGTTATTACTTTGTTATCGTTAGCATATAGTTCTATAGACAACGACACAATTGACTAACTCATGCTGATGTTACATATGTTGTGTTCTTGTCGTCGTTAATGATCAGATGAGCTGTGAATAGTCCTGGACAGTGGACATTCCATCTAGATAATGATTTGGAAACATGTAGTATTTGATTACTGAAGGTTTTTTAGTGTCTTGCAAATAGCCATTACGGCAATAGTGCCTGTTTGTAAATTTTCCAAGCTTTGGTTGAGTCATAGTTAGTTAGTTACTGGCTTTGGGCGTTGTTTGGTTTGAAAACCAAACTATAATTAAGCAAGGATATTATGGTCATTTTAATATTTAAGAAAAAAGTCAATCCCTCCTCAGAAATTTGTATTCCCTCCCCTTAATCCTTCCCTCCTCATATCGATTCTTTCCCTCCTAATAACAGGACTCCCTCTGGCCAAGGTCCACTTGTTGTGGTGCCATGGGTCATGGCGCCACGGCCTTGGCCTCTGGCCAAGGCCATCCTGTTTGCGGCTATATTCCTCGTTATGGCCTTGGCCTTTGGCCAAGGCTAAGTAGGTTTGTGGCGGCTTACGCCATGGCCTTGGCCTTTTGGCCAAGGCTGATTTTTGTGAATCCATGGTGGCTCATGGTTTGTGGTGCCATGCTATGTGGCGTTTATGGCTTTGGCATCTGGCCAAGCTTAGCTTTGCGGCAACCTGTGCCTTAGTCGTGGTGTGCGTGCTTACGCTACAACTTACTTGAATTCATGGCATGTTTATCCATGGTATGCTAGACCATCCTGAACTTGGGATTAGGTCTGCTCAAGCCTGTTTAGGCTATTGTATGCTTCTCAGAGAGCTCTGGGCCGGCCTTAGAGCTTCAGTATTCCTGAGATTTGCGTTAAGACTCGCATGTTGAGTCGTGTTAAGAGGAAATCCATGAGGATACATCTCTATTATCTCTTCACCGTGTACCATTGAGCGATCTGGTTCTGGTATCGAGAAGGGTGTCGACACAAAGCAGATCAATGGGTTTAATATGTTGGTGAGATTATTAGTACTGTACTATGATATTATCCTCTCCACCGGAGTTAGAGAGAACTCATAGAGAGTTTATCCAGCTCATGGAATGGGTTGCACTCTGAGCTATAAAGATGTGCCTGAATAGGCGATCGCCCTTAATAAGACGTGGTTTCGAGGGTGTTTTTTTACAATCTTGCCCCTCTCTCATTTTTCACCATCTACACTCACGAAAACTCCCAGGATACCAGAAAAGGAAAGAAAACCGCAGCGCCAAAAAAACCTAGGGGTGACAAGTTCTCAACTTATGAAGATGAGAACATTTGCTGTTGTTACGTTTACTTTACTCAGGATTCGGTTCAGGGTATACACCAAAAGTTCAAAACCCTTTGGGGAAATATCCATGACAAGTTTCAAGTTGAAACTAGTAATCCCAAGTCTCGTAATGTTGGAAGCCTCTCTGATCGCTTTGGCGTAATATGTGAGTGCAATCACCCAAGCCACTCGAAACAAGCAAAGTGGTGAGGGTCAAAGGGATATTGATTTTAGGTGCATGTCTAACTGGATTCACAAGACTGGTAAGCCTTTCCACTTCGAGACTTGCTTCTTCATCTTGAAGGTGTTACCCAAGTTCGACCCAGAGAACATCATATACCTATGCAGATTTTATACTTGTACAGTTTAGCGCTAGAAACAGGGACTGATTAAAACAACTTAGGGTTTGCCTGTGATTTTTCGGGTTTTCAAATTTTTCATAGATTTTTCATTCTTTTAAAGATTTTCAAAGCTTGTTCTTTAAAAGAAGCTCCAGTACCTTAAACGTCTAAAAGACCCTTCAAGGCTTTAGCATGTTTAAGGGTTTTAGGAGCAAATCATCAGATGGTAAGGTCATCAACTTAGGGTTTCAGAACCTTGGCATGACGAAACCGATTTCAAAAAATGGTAGTTGGTTTACATCATATATGCCTTAAAATGGAGGTTAGCTATAAGAAAACGATTATGGAAAAAACCTTTAAACCTATTTTTTAGGGTTTTCAAAGTGCCTGCTATATTTGGAAATAAACTCTTGCGCAGGAATCATTGAGAAAGATGGTTTTTGACTAAAAGATAAAAAATATGGTCTGACAGGCTCTGAAGCAGCCTAACAGAAACGAATGTGACCAACAAGAAAATTCGCACGATAAAACCATTTGCAGTGTACAGACCAGCATGGCCGACATAGAACACTGCAGTAGCCGCCTTGGACCTCACTGATTTTTTGTCTTCTAGTTGGCCACAACCAGAATGGCTTCAAAATTTGACCAAGCTCCGAAGCAGCGAGTGGGATCTTCGAGGCAAGGGACTGGTTCCTCGAGACAACATTACACCAGAGTAAAGGTTATCACCCGAGGTGGCGGTTAGCACAACTCAATACAGAGAACAAATAAACGAAGACAAAGTATACATAGAGGGTTTAGGACCAGGGGAAGGATTCCCAGAGACTAGCGAACTACCTCGACAGCAAGTACAAGGAAAAAAATGGAGAAAGCAACGAGGGTGAAGATAAAATGGCTGCTCCCGACAACGACATACCTTTACATCAGCCAACCAAAGAAGAAATGATAAGATCTCAACAGCATAGAAAGCTATATTGAAAAATAGAAAGATAAAAAAGGCCAACTAGCCGAAGCAAATAAAAAGTCAGCTTCTAACTACAAAGGGAAGCAGTGGATAGCGGCTTAGAAACTATCTTCAGGATTTTGCGGAATCTTGCTTAACAAGACCAAAGGAACACATACAGGGACTTCACTTATTTGCCATTGATAGAATTACCCAAACACAATCGCTAAAACAGACCGCTGCACTTCGGAGATCCAGTCAGGCCAAAAGGACCGACGCAGGGGGTGGGGGCCATCACCAAGGCGAAACAAACTTGGATCCGAAGAAAGCTGGAACCACCCTTGAAGAAGGTACGAAGTACTTCGGGCGGTGCTTCCAACGACGAGAAATATATTTTTACAAGCAGACTCACCGAGGAGAGTCCGAGTTGCACTCTCGCTAGCATAAAAATAATAACTAAAATAAGAATAACCCAGAGGAAAATAAACATCATATTCGGAAAGGCTTACAGAAAGATGCTCGCACGAGTGTCTCACTGGCGCCCTCGAACAATGATATCTATGAATTCGAAGAGTAACACCCATGCGCACAAACAGCGATGACACTCAACGAAGCCATAAGGCAACCATGGTTAAAAAAAAAAAAAAAAATTACACTAAGAATTTGTCACTACGAATCAGCAAGGGGTAGAAAAAAGTTTTCAGAACAAGCAAAAGTAATTCAAATGAAATACACCTGTCTCAGATCGCATTAATTAAAAGGATAAACTCTTCGGCGTGAACACACGGAGATAAGCAGTAGAATTCATAAATAGACAACGAAGATACATATAAAGAGAAAATAATAAGCAAAGATACATAGCAACCACTCCGAGGAAAAAGGTGTAAACAACACTTTAAAAGTGAAAGTACATCAACTTCTCCTATTTCTGCGTCTACCCCGAAGCCGTCCGTCCACGGTACTGCGATCTTCGTCAAGACCATCGAGCAGATCCACATCAATAATCGGTACATTGGCAGGAATAACAGCAGCATTCTCCTCAGGGGCAGCAACCCCTGGAATAAGATCATCAGCGATTGCAAATGGTTCGTCGACCAGAGGAACAAGAACAAAAGCGGCGGCAGACGGACCTACATCATCAACCTCCTCTTTTACTTCAACCTTCACACTCATCTTATCATCAGAAAAAGCGAGATCATCTCCCAGCATCAACAAAATTTCTTCACTATGACGACGAAAAAACGATCTTGTTTCATACATACGACAATCATAGGAAGGACCGCCATCTTCTCTCATTCTTTGCTCCCTCTTTCTCTCATCACTCCTTATGAGGTGACCAAAAAGGCGAATCACTTTATCAGGGTTACTCTCCCTTCTAGAAGACCCAGCACTTGAGAAGTCGGTTCCCATCTCCATTATCATTCGAATTTGTTCTCTCCTGTTACTTGGATCCATCCCGTTTCTTCTTTCCTCCATGGGCGCTTTCCCTCTGTCGGCCATTTTCTCTTAAAAAGATGCCTAGTAAACACAAACAAACAAACACAACAAAAAGCAAGGGGAATATCTAACCTTTTATAGTAGTCCAGGGCACCATCTAGTCGCCAAATCTAATCAAGTCACAGACGTTACAATTTGGAAAAAGAAAAAACTGCATTAAGGATTCCCTTGATAAACGCACCAATACTTTAAGGCGTCATAACCGCACACTACCCAATAAAGTAGTTACATACCTTTTACAACTCCCCACGCCACTATTTGAAAACTCCAAGCGACGGAGAAACCAACCGTTGGCGCCATTCAGAACAACCAAGTCAGAATTAAACATTTATAATACAAAAGACTTGACAACACCAAAGTAATCTACAAGAAATATAGTACCGAAGACGAAACAAACAAACAGCGAGGCATTGAGTAAGGCGAAGCAGGCCACAAAATAAAATACACAGACTAAAACTCAGTAAAAAATAACACATTCAGAAACGGCGCAAGATGCCAAGCAAACCACAACAGCGACCGTAAAGCAGGAGATGACCCTTGGTCACAACCACATTCAAAGGAAGAATCCCAGTCACGGATGAAAGCATAACAGAATTAATAGCTGAAAAAACAGGAATGGCAGACATCGGACCTGGCCAACGTCCCGACAACGAAGAACAGTTCCTCGTAGCAGCGGGTTGCCTGTAGACTCCGAGCGAACAATCGAGCGGGTTTAGCGACG
>JAJJMA010172962.1:0-14732 GCA_023529015.1 Papaver nudicaule
TATATATATATATATGTGTGTGTTTTGTTATCTTTTTTCATCCCATTCTCTTTTCTCGTGTGTTTTTGTGTTTTTTTTTTTTTTTTGCAAATAATTTCAAATGGCGTTTCGTTTACGCGGCTATTTTGTATCCTTGTCCTCGGCGCCGTCTATGTCTACTCCTTTGGATTTAGAGCAAGAAATTGGGCGACTGGAGTCAGTCAAGGAAGAGATGGAGCTGTTAGTCACGCATAGGCGTGAAGACTATGAGGCTCTTCAACAGATTTGGAACGAGCATCACGCTGAGTGGGAGGCCGCTTGTGTTGCCGGTCACGCTCCCGGCGTTCAGTTTGGTTCACATAATGAGGTTGGGCTTCGTAGGTGAATGGACCGAACTCATGATCGTCGTACTAGCGCTCTCAGTGGCCTCTTGGAGGCCGAACGTTTTGTCAAGGACATTGAAGCGGAACTTGAGCGATGTGGGCGCGCCATAGCTGTGGGCGCGGTCATGCCGTTAGTCTAATCTTTTTCCCTATGTAGATGTCGTATGGCTTTTTTAATTTAATGGAAACGTATCTTTATTTGACACATGTCATTCATGCCCAAGGCAATTCCCTTTGCATTAAATGTGCTAGTTTTGTCAGTATAAAAAAAACCTTTTTTGCAATTGTCTATTTTCCAATTGTCGTTTTGTTTCTTTACAATCAGTCGAGATGGCATCTCTGGATGGTTTGTGGGTATTAGCTCTCCCCGCTATTCCTGGCGTATTAAAGCGTGCAAATCTTGAGAAGGAAACGAAGCGCTTACGTAATATCCTTTTGGAGACTAAAGGTTTACTCCAATCACATGAACAACGATGTAAGAGCATCCGTGTGGCCTTGTCGGAACAATGTGAGACTATGGAATTGATTCTTCGTGCAGGCGCGGATTCGTATTTACGAGGCAAGGCGCGTCATCGCTATAATGAGCTCGTGCAACAACTTTCCAAAGAAGAGGATTATGTGGGGTATGCACGGGATTCCGTTGATTTTGTCGCACAGCGCTTTGCTGAATGTGAAGCCGAGCTAGTTAAACTGGCTAATGTTTAATATATACTGTAATGCTCTTTACTATTGTGAGAGCGCGCTCTTCTGTAGTTGACTGATTTTCTTTTTATAGTAGAAAGTAACTCTTGTTTGTGCGCCTTTGTGGGCTAATGTTATTGATGTGTTTTGTGTTTAAACTAGTAAAATCGTGGACAGACAGCGTGTTCAAGGCGCTCTTTACTGGTAGGGCGCGTGTTAGGCGACCCTCCGAGCATGTTCCGATAGTTTGATAGATAACGTAGATTAATCAGTTGGTTTAACGCCCTGAGCGTATTCCAATAATGTGTTGCATAATCTTTGCATAATCTTCCCTGATATGCGGCTCTGGGGCTATTTAAAAGGCGCGTAGGCCTATGATAAAATTGATTTGGTTTTTGCATAAATGAGACGCGTCAAGGCGTTTTTATATAAAATTTTGTTTTGCTGGTTGGGCGCGTGTTAGGCGGCCCTCCGAGTTTGTTCCGATAGTTTGATAGATAATCGTAAATTAATAAGTTGGTATAATCGCCCCGAGCGTATTCCAATAATGTGTTGCATAATCTTTGCATGATCTTGATATGTGGCTCTGAAGCTATTTAAAATTTTGTTTTGTTGGTAGGGCGCGTGTTAGGCGACCCTCCGAGCATGTTCCGATAGTTGGTGTAACGCCCCGAGCGTGTTTTGATGATGTATAGATTAATTAGTTGGTATAACGCCTGTCTTAGAGTGGCCGCGTATCAGGCGTTCCACCGAGCGTGTTCCAGTAAAAGGAAGCGTGTTCAGTGCGCTCCTGAGGCAGCGTGTTCAGTGCGCTCCTTATGGGTTTTCGGTGCCCAATCGACCAGGGTGATCAGTGCCCTTGTGTTAAATCGATTTTGTTATAAAAGGAAGCGTGTTCAGTGCGCTCCTGAGGCAATCATGTTCAATGCACTCTTTGGGTTTTCGGTGCCCATAAAGTAAATGATTGATTGAAGGAATGAGCATATATTTCTCTTGTTTTTCTTATGGTTTACATATAATAATAAATAAACGAACGAAGATTAATAATAATAAAGGGTAAGAGTTACCGCCAGTATCCTCTGGCCCTATCCTCTTATGCATAGTATAATTTAATCCATTTGCCATTAATCGGGGTATCGATCTCCTTACCGCTCATGTGGTTGAGATAATAGTAGCCGCTTTCTGCAATCTTTCGCACAGTATAAGGTCCGCGCCAATTTGCTGCGAATTTCCCTGCTTTGGCTTTTCTCTGTACGTGTTTTGCGATTTTTAATACGATATCACCGACTTCGAAGGAACGAGGTACTGCCTTTTTGTTATAGTAACGCGCCTTAGTAGCTCTGTAAGTTTCAGCGAATTTTTCCGCCCTCGCCCTTCTTTCTGCAAGCGCGTCAAGATGCGCGATTCTGCTTACATCATAAGGTTCCGCGTGGCTGGCTACCGCTACTCTGGCTGATGGCACCGCTACTTCCGCTGGTAGGATGGCATCCTCTCCATATACCAAGGAATAAGGAGATGCCCCTGTTGAACTCCGCTTGGAGATCCTGTAGGCCCATAGTGCTAGAGGTAGCTGCTCATGCCAGCTTCTGTGATGGTCATGGACAGTTTTGCTCAGGATTCTGAGCAGCGTTTTGTTGGTGGATTCTGCCAATCCGTTTCCTTGTGGGTAATATTCAGTTGACGCATGTTGCTTTATGTGGTACTTGGCCAACAGGTCTGCCACCTTCTGGTTGATGAACGAGGTACCATTGTCTGAGCGAATGATCATTGGCGCGCCGAAACGACAGATGATGTATTCTTTGATAAACGCAGCAATGGTTTCTCCTTCGTAGTTTCTCAGAGGCGCCGCCTCTACCCACTTGGTTAAGTACTCCGTGGTCGTGATTATATATTTGTGCCTTCCAGAAGATAGAGGGCTTATAGGACCAATCAGGTCCAGACCCCAGCTGTGGAAGGGCCATGGAGCAATTATACTATGTAATTCTTTGTGCGGCGCTTGAATGACATTCCATGGAGTTGGCAAATATCGCATTTTCTTACGAAATCCGCTGTATCCGCCTCCATGGTGGGCCAATAGTATCCACCATCGTGAACATATATGAATAGTTTGCGCTTTCCTTGATGTTCCATCTCATGTGCTTTGGTCATTATTGTTCGTGCTTCTTCACTGCTTAGGCATCTTAGGGCACCGTTGCTAAAACTCCGCCGGTACAGTACTCATTCATTAATGAAGAATCGCGCTGCCTTCTTCTTTATTACCAAGGCTTCTACCTCATCTCCCGGGAGTGATCCGTTCCTTAAATAGTTTATGTACGGCTGCCTCCAGTCCAATTCTTCAATCGTGCAAACTTCCGACGGTTGCGGCGGTGATTGGCATTCCGCGCAATTGTTCTGTAAAGTCGCGGCTTGCGTTGCCATCTCAGGCCAGTAGTACCCTTTCCTTTGTATCCTTTTGTACAGTGGAACCACTCCTGAGTGTCCACAAGTTTCCTGATGGACTTTGTCCAAGAGGTTCATCGCTTCTTGATTCCCTATGCATCGTGCTAGAGCCCCACCTGCCATTCGGTAGTACAACTGCCCTTTGATGAACACGAAAGATTTCAATCTTTTGAACAATATTGACCTTTCTTCCTTCGGCTTACCGAGCTCTCTGATGATTCCCTTTCTCCAATCGTTTTCTTCTTCGAATTTCATCTCTCGCAACCATGTGCTAGGCAGCTCTTGTCTGTACACAGTAATCGATCCTTCATCTTTGCCGTTCAAATTGATTTTTGCCGCAAGTGTTGCCAAGGCGTCAGCGTGTCTGTTCATGGCTCTTCCAGTGTGCCCTAGTTCTATTTGGGCAAACTTAGCCATCTGCTCCTGTGCTTCCGCGCGGTAGGGCGCTAGTCGTTCTTCTTTGACTTGGAACTCTCCCCCCGCTTGACTCGTGACTAACTTTGAATCACCATGTACGTGAAGTCGTTGGAGTTTTATTTGCTCTGCCGGCTTGAGCCCTATTAAGAATGCCTCGTACTCGGCCATGTTGTTGCTACAAGCGAAATCTAGCTTGAAAGCGAACGATAGTAGCTCCTTTTCTGGTGTTTTGAACACGATGCCTGATCCCCCGTATGTCCCATACGATGACCCATCAAAGTACATGTCCCATGTACCTTCTTCTTCTAGTTTTGCTACCTCCCCAGGGATGTCTTCATGAATATCAGCCTCGTCGCTTCCTGGGACGCGGCTAAAAGATCTGCAATTGCTTGACCTCTGACGCCTCGCGGTCTCTGGTAATGTAACCCGAAGTCTGACAGCTGGAGGGACCATCGTGCAGTTCGCCCAGTTAGGTATGGACGTTTGGCTAGATAAACCATGGGGTTCTCCGCGGCAACCACCACCGTTTGATGCGCTAACAGGTATGGCCTTAACTTTTGAGCTGCATAGATGAGGGCTAGGCATGCTTGCTCTATGCGGGGGTATCTCACCTCGGCTTCCTTCAGTACGCGACTTACGTAATATATAGGAAAAAAGTTGATCGTTTCCCAAATCTTGGGCGAGGAGCGCTCCTATTGCTTCGGTCGTGTATGCTAGGTAAAGGTGTAGCCGCTCGCCTGGTATTGGGGGTCGAAGGACTCGTGGACAAGTCAGGCATCATTTTATGTTATCAAAAGCGGTCCGCTGGACATCTTCCCATTGGAATGCACGCCCTTTCTTTAGAAGTGGGGTGAAGGCGGCCATCATCTGGGCGAGGCCTGGTATGAACCGCCTAATATAAGATATTTTCCCTAAAAAACTCTGAAGCTCCTGTACGTTGGTAGGGCTGTCCATACTAAGTATTGCTTGCGCCTTTCCTGGATCCACTTGGATTCCCGTGCTGGTAACCACAAAACCCAAGAACTTGCCCGACGTGACCCCAAAAGCACACTTCAGAAGATTCATCTTAAGTTTGTACTGTCTGCAACGCTCAAATACCGTTCGTAAATGGTCAATGTGATCTTCCCTCTTTTGGGATTTAACCACAATGTCATCGACATATACCTCAACTTGCCTATGGATTAAATCATGAAAGATAGAAACCATGGCACGTTGATAAGTTGCCCCCGCATTCTTCAATCCGAAGGGCATCACCACATAATAGAAGCATCCGAATGGTGTTTGGAACGCCGTCTTGTGCGCGTCAACATTGTTCATTCTAATCTGATTGTAGCCACTGTAACCGTCCATAAACGAAAACATTTGGTGGTTACTAGTCGCGTCTACTAGCATGTCGACATTCGGTACAGGGAACTCATCCTTTGGACAGGCTCTGTTCAAATCTCTGTAATCCACGCAGCAGCGGATTTTTCCATTCTTCTTCATTACTGGTACAATGTTAGCTAACCATGGCACGTTCTTTATGGGTTTGATAAATTTCGCCGCCGCTAGTCGCTCGATCTCCTCCTTTATTGCCAACGCCACATCCTTGTGAAAGGTACGGCTTCTTTGCTTTACGGGGCGCGCGTAGGGTAGAACGTCTAGAGAGTGTGCGACTAACTCTGCGTCCAAGCCTGGCATTTCGCTGTATGTATAGGCGAAAACATCTCTATATTCTTTTAATAGTTCGACCATTCTTCTCCGTTCTTCCCTTCCGAGGGACGCGCTGATCTTGATTAGTCTTTCTTCTTTATCGCCGATGTCTACTTCTTCTACCTCGTCTAACGATGGTATCTCTGTGGGTTCCTCTACTGGTAATGACTCTGTCGTCACTTCTTCTTCCTCGTTAGGAGATGGTGTCACCTGGCTTGTAGATGCTTCACACAGTTGCTCGGGTGGCAGCATCTCCGCTGATTGCTATAATCTGTAGATATGCCCTCCACCTTGAGTGGTGAAGCGGTGGAAACGGGGCTCTAAACCTGTCTTTGGCCTTTTAGTGCCTGCCGGCGCCCCTAATCTTTCGGCGCTAAATACAGACGCCTTTTCTTCAACCTTCCTCTTTTCTTTGGGTATCTCCAAACGAGCGGGATTAAAGACCGAGACTTTACTATCTTCTTCCCACTTTGGTACAGGGATCGTCCGAGACAGACCTATTACAGCCGCTTCACCCTGTCCCGCTGGCTGGTAAAAAACTGCTTCTGCCATATATGCCTCCTCGGGTCCAAAAGGGTTGTTTGTGGTTGGTACTCTGTATTCTCTTCCTCCGATGCTAGTTTTAATGCATTGATGATAGGTGGATGCCACAACATGGTGATCGCGTATCCATCCGCGCCCTAGAAGCAGGTGAAACGAAGTGTGATCGTCTAACACATGGAAGGGCACTGATGCTTTAATCGTCCCAATGGACATAATGAGGCATATTACTCCGATCGCCTCTTGGGTGTGACCTCCGAAACCGCGCACTACTGTTTTTCGTTCTCTGATCTCCTCCCTTGGTATTCCCAGCAAATCCAAGGTGTGTACCGAGACAAGGTTCAGTGACGCCCCTCCATCGATGAATACTCTTCTTAACTGCTGCTTATTGACAGTTGCAGTGAGGTACAAGGGACGCAGGTGCTCCCCCGAAATGCATATATCGCTGTCGTCAAAGGTAATCCTTCCCCTTGATAACGCCTGGTGGCCCGCCGCTATAGCAGCGATTGCCTGAGACGCTTCCCTGACCTGGTCTTCACTGAACCCAAGGGAGTCGAAGAATTGCTGTGCGATGACGGTTTTGGAGAACTGGAAGGCGACATTATTTGTTCCCTCGAAATCATGTTTTCCGCTGGACAATTCGCATGCCTCTTCCTTGGAATCCTCCCATGCTGCCCATCCCTCGTCCCTAGGGTCATGGGAAATCATCATGACGTTGTGTTTGGGCAAGGGATCCTTGTCTATTTGTTGCCGTCCGAGATCTATCTCCCCGGCCCTCTTTTTCCTCCAAAATGCATTTCGTACGCCATAACAATCAAGGGTCGAGTGATTTACCCTTCTATGAAAGTGGCAGTATCGTTCATGCGCTTTGTTGACAGTGTTTATATCTACGACAGCGGGTGGTAAGTTAATTTCTCCATTAGCGGCCCATTGATCGACGAAGTTTTCGATTTGCTCCTTAGTGCAAGGTATAGGCGCCGGAATAGGACGCTGACTGTTAGAATTATTTCCACTTCGTATTCCTTGTGGTGCAGCGCCTTGATACGGCTGGAAAGGCGCTTGTCGCTTATTTCCCGAAGCGGGTCCACTGCTAGTAATAGCCGCGCTTAGTGAGTTAACGGAATTGTACCACGTCTGCTCCATCTTCGCCTGCTGAAAGATCCCGAGGCAATCTGATAACCGCGCCGTGGCCTCTTCTAACTCTACGAAGGTTTGGAATTGAAAGTTGGACAAGGCGAAACGCAGGGTGGCGGTCATATTTCCAACGCAGATCTCAACCAGTGTGTCCTCTGGCACCTCTTCGCTTAACTCGAGCGCGTGACTTCGGAACCTCGTGATGTATTTCATAGGGTCTTGATCGACTCCCATTGTCGTCCGTGCTAAATCGACCGATGTTACTCGCCTTTTTGCGGAGAAAAACTTTTTGAGGAATAGGCGCGCCATCTCCTCCCATGTCGCTATACTTCCTGGTTTTAAATTGTCATACCACGTGTATGCGACGTCGGACAACGATTTTGAAAACTCCTTCAAGCATAGATTTCCATCTTTCGCGTGCTGGTTCATTGCCGAAAGGAAGCGACCCAAATGCTCTCGTGCGTTTCCTTGTCCCGTATACACTTTGAACTTGGGTGATGTATAATCACGCGGGAACTTGTAAGCAACCACCTCTTTCGTATAAGGGGGGTCCAGAGAACTATACCCATGGTCTTGTTTTGCTACTCGGTAATGTTCTTCGATATACCTAGCTAGGTCTTCCTCCGAGATCCTCCCAGTTGGTGCACTGGGTCCTTCCTCTTCTTGCTGAAAACCCTTGGTGGTTGCGAGTTTCGCTCTTCCGGTAGCTATTCCGGCCAAATTTGGCTCATCGAAAGTTCCGGTGATCGGTCCGGCTTCTTCTTGCGTCGACGCGCCCTCCTTCTGTTTAATTAGCGTCATCAAATGTTGTTGTTTTTTCGCCTGTATTGCGAATTCTTGTCGCATTTCATCCAGACTCGTGTCTTTTGTGTTACTGGCGGCAAATGGTGCGATTCCTTTGCCTCCCTGCGCCGATGTTGTTGGTGCGTCCACGATCCCTAAAGACACTTTTTCAATCCTTTGCGCATCGTCGGTATCACTGTCCGCTGGCTCGTGCTCTATTAGAACGAAATCCTCGCCTGGTATGGGGACTCGCTCTACTTTCCTTTAAGGCGCGCTCATTGCTTCTAGCGCTGGTTGCATTCAGCTGGACTCGAAATCGGTCTCCCACTGTGGTCGCCAAATATGAATAGGGTAATATTCTCAATCCGATCCGAGTCTCAGAGGTAGTACCGATTCATCTCATTTTCCTCTCTCTCTCTCTCTCAAATGTGTAGTCTTATCTTTCTCTCTCCAAAAAGTCCTCCTTAATGATCTTTTTAGGGTCCTATTTATAGAGACTCCCTTTCACTCTTGGGTTGCCATGTGTCCTCTTGATCACTTATTAACATAATTGTCATCCCTTACTTCTTAAACACCCAAAATGTCTAGACCCAAGCCCAATTGGGTAAACTCAACTAAGTATGTGTCAAGCCCATTAGGTCCTAATGAACTTGGGGTATCCACAACTTACCATTACCCAATCCTTTGCAAATGGATTGGGGACTTGATTAACACTTAAAGGAGTCACCATGGAGCTGTTGCTAGCTGGGGAAAATAATGCTCAACCCGGAAGACGGTTAACACCGAAAGATACAGTTTCAGTATTGGTCTCTTGTGTTACAACGCTAACGAACTTCTGATTAGGCGGAGTTGGCTGCACAAAAGAGTCATGAATAATATGTCAAGATTATCACAAGTCAAGCTTATGCGAGTACTCCAAAGTACAAGGTCTTGTTTGGGCTTCATATTCGTGATTAAAGAGTCTGTGCAGACGTGGCTAATCCATCAACTTATGCTCACCCTGCAACACTCACGGTTCCATGCTGCGCAGGGGACTAAATGTTGATGGTGGTTTTTGGCGAGGAGGTCGCAAGAGTAATTTTGCATCAATTTTGGCATCTTGGAATAGCTTGAGACAAGGTATGAATTTATTTTACAATAGGGATATGAAAGTTGGTCACCATAGCCATATTTTTATCTTTCACGACCATAGCCTAGTAGCTTGGTCCACATCCCTTGCCTACACGTAAAATACCTATGCATGCGCCTGTGCCTGTGCACGCGCTTTAGCTCATGCATGCGTCTGTGCCTGTGCACACGCCTTAGCCTATGCTCATGCACATGTCTCATCCAACATATGCCCATCTCGGACACATCCTAGCCATCCATACCATCTTAAATCTCACGTCCCCTTGCTCATCCTAAAGCTCACGTCCCTTGCTTGCCCTAAAACTCGCGTCCCCTCTTGTTTGCCTAGCTCATGTCCATGGATGGGTGGCCCATACGGCCATCCCATCCCAGCTCACGCCATCCCCTTGCTTCCCTAAGCTAAAATCTCTCCCATCCTAGCTCACGCCATCCCCTTGCTTTCCTAAGATAAAATCTCTCCCATCCTAGCACACGTCCATCCCTTGCTTGCCCTAAAACTCGCATCCCTTTGTTTGCTTAGCTCGCATCCATGTGTGGGCCATCCCTAAGCTAAAATCACGTCCGACCTTGTGTCCCTAGCTTGGTCTTGGTCGTGGCTAATGCCACGGCCCTACACTTTGGTCTTGGCCGTGATTCATGTCGCGGCCCCCACTTTTAGAGCTCAGCCATGCCTAATGCATGAGCCCCACTTTTGTGGCTTGGTCGTGGTTGTTACCACGACCCCACCTTTTCCTCTCTTAGCCGTGACTCTTGTCACAGCCCCACTTTCATCCCTTGGCCGTGGATCTTGCCACGGCCCCAATTTTGTTGCTAACGCAACTCTTTTTGTAGACCCCACTTTTATAGGTCGCCTACAGAACAATACTATGGCCCAATTTTATCACTCACCATAGATTGAGGGTCCCACTTATTCATTCTTGAGCTACCTCTACTTATGGGTCCCGCTGATCCAAGTCCTAGATGATTATGGTCTTTATTGAATCCATGGTATTCTAGTTTCCTAATTAAATTCGGAAATCTGGCAGATTACGAATTGCCTCAAAGTACGATTTTTACGGCCTAATCCGTGAAGAATCAGGAGAAACTTCCTTCAGGAAAGTTCTCATCTGTGAGTTCCCCATAACATACTAAACTTTCGTATTTTTTAGAAATATAGGCTGGCCTGGGCGATTTTTGGAGTGAGTGCCGTGTAAACTGTCCAGAAATCTGAATATGACGTAATGTTGTAGTTCATCCCTATACATCCTATAGCTAACTTTCTAATAAGATTATTATGCTATACAACATAGCTTATTATCATTCAAGTGGCCTATCTTTAGGTCTTGAATTGGAAATATTCATGCATTCTTGGTTGTGGCTACGCTATGTTAGCATCACTCGCCTGTTTTCTTATAGACTTGCTTCTATAATCAGTGCTACAATTATTAATCATGGCTCATGGCTATGACTTATATTCATATGTCTCTATTACTCAGGGAATTGGTGCATTATATGCCACAAGCCAATTTCTCATATTTATGGCAAATCGAAAGTCGTATTTACTTGACTATTGCCACGGAGAGTTGCTGAAATCCTCTCAGTCTAAATGGCGATTGCATAGCTCAATCCTTAGACTTCTCTCATTGGTTTAAATGACGATTGCCCGGCTCAATCCTTAGACCAAACTTAAAATAGATACACAAGCTTATCGCTTAAATCTCTATTTTTATGTGAAGTCCTGAGTTTACCAGTAATTGGTACGACTTTGCACTTAGTCATCTTTGACTTAACAAATATTCAATACTTAACAAATATTACGAGAATCAAGTAAGTTACATGGGGGGATATTCTTTAGGGTTTTGGTTTGGCGGTCTACGGCACGTGTGATTGCAACGGCTCAATCACTCAACGGGAAAGAAAGCTAAGTCGTGTGAACGTTGCTGAAAAGAGGGGATGAGAAAGTGGGTTGTTAGTCTTCCCTAATATTAGGCGCAAGACTTTTAACAACTGGTCCCACTTACTCCACACTCCCACTCTTCCACTTCTTACGAGATCAGTTGGAATTTTATTGTTATAAATAGGTCACTCGACCAGTTTGGAAAGACAGAACAAACAAGAACAAGTTCAACAGTTCAAGTTTAATTCAGTGCAAGTATAATCAATCTATCTCATCGATAATTGATACTATTCTCATTCAGCATTCAATATCTAGTGAGAACTGAATATCCATTCTTTTAGCAATTTTAATCACAACATCACAGAAATCATAGCAATTCTCCGATCTCATCTTTCTCGGCTTCCTCCCATAAACCAACCCTATTTCCTCTTCTTGTAACTGAAGCAATACTTGAACGGCCATTTGTTGGTTTAGGCGAGTCTTGTTCGATCTTGACCTCTCAAATACCATTACAATTTCATATTACATCATTACACTTCACACTTTACCCCTCAGATTCTCTTTATTGTTTTACACCTAAAACATTACTATGTCAACCCCCCATTTTGCGAATGGCCAAGGGCTTCGCACTGAGTTCAAATTTGTAGCTGGTGCATGTATTCTTTTTGCATATCTTTGACAGGCATCACACTTCTGAGATATATATTTTACATCAGCACGCATGTACGGCCAGTAATACCCCTGAGCTTTAGTTCACTGAGCTAAGGCTCTTGCCCCGCTGTGGGTTCCTGCTTCTCCGCTGTGAAGTTCTGTCATGAGTACTCTTCCTTCTAATCGGTGGACACATCTTAAAAGTGGACCCAATTATGATTGTCTGTATAGAACCCCGTCAAGGATCTTATAGTTTCATGATCTGGTGATTATCTATGGGCCTCCAATGGGTTGCTCGGTAGCTCCTTATCTTCTAAGTATCGTCGTATGGGTAGCCTCCTGTCCTCGCTTTCTCCCTTGATTGTCATTACGTGCTCGCTTTCGAAGTCCTCGATGGATGATTTTCGAATCCTTCCTATCTCGATTGAAATAATATCTGAATTTGTGACCTTTGATGCGATGAATGCCAGCGCGTCTGAATGTCTGTTGTCTTTTCTAGTTATATGTCTGATTTTTAAGTTTGGTATTTTTGACATTAATCTCCTCGTCATCATTTTGTATTTGAGTAATGAGTCGTTTGACTGATAACTCCCGTCAAGCTGTCTTACTACAAGTTGGGAGTCTGTAGTTATCTTTGCTTCCTAAATTTCCATCTCTATCATTAATTTTAATGTGTGAATCATTGCCTCGTACTCCGTTTCGTTATTTGTGGCCTCAAATTCCAGTCGCAAGGAGTACACCGTTCGTTTTCCTTCTGGAGAGGTAAATACTATACCAATTCCTCGCCTGTCTTCATTCACTGATCCATCAATGGATATTTCTCATCTTTGTGGGTGGCACTGCTGCGGTAGGTCTAATGGTTCTTCTTCTTCCTCTTCTATTCCTAATATTGGCTCTCCTTCTTCGTCTTCCGCTACTGGGAACGCTGCTAGGAAATCTGCTATTACTTGTGATCTTTGGGCCGTACGAATTTCGTAAAAAACATCATATTGTCCTATTTGTGCATTCCACTTTGCTATCTGTCATGCTGCTTGGATGTTCTTGATCTTGAGAACTGATTATATAGGTGTTTTGGTTAATTTTATGATATTGTGAGCCTGAAAGTACGTTCGGAGTTTCTGAGTCGCCACTATGAACGCTAGGATTAGCTGTTCTAGCTTAGTGTAATTCTTTTCTGCTTGACGTAGAGTTATGTTGATATAATAAGTCGGCTTCTCGCCTTCCCTCATAGTTACGAGAACTGCACTTATGGCGTCCGAATTAGCTGCTATGTAAAGTCTTAAATCCTCGTCCTTTTCTGGGCGCTGTAATGCTGGCAAGCTTGCGAGATAGTTTTTGATTCTCTGGAATGCGGCTTCCCTCTCGTCTGTTCATACAAATTTTTCTCCCTTCTTTAAAATGCTGAAGAAATCCTTGCACCTGTCTGATGATCGAGAAAATAATGTACTTAATGCTGCCATTCTCCCGTTCAAGGCATGTACATCTTTTATGGTTCACTAGTAGAATCTGGGTCTTTTGCAACGCGACATATCTTGTAAAAGGTCACGGTAGCTATAACAGCCACGTAAAAAATTGCCTTTCGTGTGACCGTTCTTAACAAAAAACCACGCACGCCTTTATCGCGTGACAAAGAATGTCACCTACCAAAAAAAAAGGCCACGTACTTCTTCTGGTCGTTATTGTTCGTGTCCGTTGACCAAATCAAAGGTCACACGATCCCATTCTAACGTGTCTGTTTATGAGCTGGTAAACAGCCACGCCAACTTTGGCACGCCATGGTATGGTTAAAGTCGCGCATAAACAGCCACTCGAGGTCGATAGGATTTAACGTAGTGTTTGATAGATATAAAACCACGTGAGATATCTTACTTTGGATGCGTGACAAGAATAATGGACTTTTGTGGACCGGGTTAGTTTCCCCAGTCCATAGGCTCTTTTACAAGATAGCCCATGCAACAGAGAGAAGTCCTTCAAGCGGACTTATGAAGGGTTGAACCAGTCGCAAGCCCATTGTTAGGCCCCCCACTCCATAAGCTCATTTAATCTCACACCTTAATGATGGGCTTAAGTTAAGGATACAACCCATGATAGAATTTTCTCAAGCCTAGTGACTAAATAGCACGTAATGGCGTATTGGTTAATGATGGTTTTTAGTGTATGATTTAAGCCCAGGGTAAGCCTTACTTAATAATTACATCCCAATGCCTCTCTTCAACCCTAACAACATGTAACCAAAAAAAAAAAAAACCTAACATCAATGGATAATTTGCATGAAAGCTTAGAGATTTTAGGCCGTCTTCCTACAACAGAGAGTGTTTTTCACAGCAAATGCGTATGCAAAGAATGGAAGACAATCCTTGCAAGGAAAAAAATTGGTCTACTTTTCTCTGTCACATCACAGTACTATGAGGGAGATAATGATATACAACTCTTTTACAGAGAACGAGTACGAGATGAAGACTACTCCACAATAGCGGTACACGAAAATCACCCGGTTATTGGAACTATGAAATTTACATTCCAACCAATAGTTGGATCCTGCAACGGTCTTGTGTGTTTCTATGTTTTTCACGACTGCATACAAGATCTTATACTACTTATGAATCCAGCAACAGGTGAGTACCTCCTCCTTCCAGAAAGAGAGTCGCGACCACTTATAAGGCCGTTAATTGCTTGCAAAGAGATAATAGGAGGTTTCGGCTATTGTGAACGTACTGGTGATTACAAAGTAATTAGAATTGACAATTTTGAGGGCTCTGTGGAGATATTCGGCGACAGTAGGGGATGGAGTCTCATCACAACAGTTCCGTACAGATTTTGTGAATCTGGATATTATGCAAATGGGTGTATCTTTTGGTTTGATCGTTCTGACCGCACTTATAGAAATAGATTAATATCTTTTGATTTGGATACTGAGAAATTCCAGATACATTCACCACCATATAATCAGGTCCCTGACGGGTTTTATTTGGATGATTACCTAGTTGTTGGGATGATGTTGTTCGGAAGTACTCTCTGCATTTACTGTC
>JAJJMA010172968.1:0-16408 GCA_023529015.1 Papaver nudicaule
CACTACGCCAGAATGGACCTTTTTCGACAGTCAGAGTCCGTCGTTTATACGAATTATTGACAGAGTTGATCCGTCGAAGGGCCTGTCAAAGATAACGGTGTCGAAAATGTTAAACGACGGGGAGGGCCCATCGGTTATCAGTTTTCGTAAACGACGAGGTTCACGCGTCAAAAAATATTGACAGGCGTGATCCGTCAATTATATGTAATTACCATTTACCAGTATTTTAATTATATTTTTTTATATTTGTATTTTGAGAATTGTAACAATTAGGAATTACCAGGCTCTATATTATTATTTTTCCCTATTTTATTTGACATTTCTTAAATTAAAAACATTAATGAACTAAGAACACTTCCAACTTTAAAATAAAATAAATTGACATATATTATATATAAAATCTTGATCATGTACATTTTGTCCAAATGACATTTAAAAAATAAGACCAAAAAAACAAAAAATTGCTTAATAATATCCCAAACAACTGTGGCATCACTTAACATTTTGGAGGTTTATATCTCCATATCAAAAAAGGGTAAAGATTCTCACGGGGTCGCAACTTCTCATTTCCTTTAATTGCACAAGGGATAGTTGTGGTGAACGAACAACTTTGCTACCTGATTTGTGAACAGATATCTCAAGCAGCTGGGGAGCTGGTTTGCTTCCGTCAGCCCTCTTTAATTCTTTGTCTTGGCAAGCTGAGCCCCCCACCTATGCAACTTTCTGCGAGACAGGGTAATATCACTACTTAGTTACTTATATCGAGACTTTATGCAAAATGGTACAATGTCAGCTACTTCTACTGAATATACAATGGCTAAGCGCACTCGACAGATTTCAATAAAGCAAATCAAAGGCTATGAAATTCAAGTGATTAAATAGACTCGATATGCCCCAGTGAGACCCAATCTGATTTCGTAAAGTCTCTAACCGTAAACTAGGATACTTATTCCAGACCCTTTACACGTTATCCATTCCTAACACAGGATATCATCATATAAATATCTATTAAAGATAAACAGAGTTACAATGACACTTATCAGAAATGGGCAGGCATCAAAGATACACATCTAACTTCATGAGTTAAGATGTATACGGCTATCATTCAAGTACATAGACTGCAATATCACGTAAAGGATTGAACAAAGAAAGTGAAGACTTATCTTTGCATTGGTTTGGTTTCATTGAAAATTTGAATGGAGGTTTCTAAACTGGTGTAGCATCAATTGAGGTCCTGGTGAAGATAGCTTAAGAACATATTCTGAAACAACCAAGGAATTTTTCTGCATTAGTTATCCAGAATCAGAGGTTGAAACTTTATTATTTCACATCGATTATAGGAAACCTATAATTAACGTTTTCATGAAGCAGTACTATCAGATGTGTCCAAATAAACGGTATAGGATTATTCATACCAGCACAGTTGAAGGAATTTTGCTACATATGTAGCATCTGATTCTCCCTGACAACCTGCAACATTTGTATCAACTATCAATTCATGAGAGCCATTTATGCAGGAAGCAATTGCTAAACTACAAAACAACACTAAACGAAATTCGCATTTAGAACAAACTTTGGGACTTCCTTACCACGTAGTAGAACAACAGAGAAATGTCTTCATTGCAACAACTTAATTTCTGCCACATTCGTTAAGTATATAGTCATATGACCAAAGAACTAACTAGCACATATGACTTGAGACGGCAAACCAGAACATTAAGTAAATGCTAAGTTGTAAGAACCCAATTCAAAATCATATGAGCCTATACCTCCCCTTTTCTTGAACTTGAATTGAAACCTATTGAAGTAAGTCATGGGTTTCTGCGCTTTGATGAAAGCCTGCACAAAACCAATTAAAAGTAAGTCTTTCTGACCTCTTATGTTGCAATCAAATAAGATGTCTACCGATTCAAAATATAAGCAGTTGTAGATCTACAAGTATCAATACTTTGAAACATACAACTGTATAAATTAAGAAAAATATGGGAAACAAAATTTGATTATCATGTAATGACCAAATTCTTTCAGTAACCCATATATTTGATCAATGAAACATTACAACTGTATAAATTAAGAAAAATATGGGAAACAAAATTTAATTATCATGTAATGACCAAATTCTTTCTGTAACCCATAAATTTGATCAATAGCACTCAAATCCCTAGGTTTATGAATCAAAAAAAAAAAAAAATTGAAATGCAAAACCTAATGAGATGTGAAATTTCATTTGCAATTTAGAAGAGGAAGAAGAAGAACCCTAAAAATTGAAATTAAATTGATCTTGTCACTTGAAGAAACAATTTCAAACTCAAACTAAAACCAAATGAATAGAAAATAAAGAAGAAGGAGATCTCGTTTTAACAAACTCTATCGTGCCTAAAATAACAACAAAAGGAAAACCCAGCTAGATTTCAACGGTACTGTGGTACTTAGCAGCCTAAAAGAATCGAAAGCAGAAACACTAAGTTGATACCCAACTTACTTGATTGTGGAGAAAACAGAAAGCTTAAACACTAAATCACATCAGCGAAGAAGGAAGATAGCCTGGGGGAGAAAAGGGATTGAACTGCGGCGTAGAGAAGGATAAAAATTAGGGTTGTGTAGTCACCACATAAATTTTAGAGTTAAAACGCTATCCTGCTGACCCGTCGAAAAACGGAGCATAACAATGGCACGTGCACATTACGGGAATTCGACATGAAAGGTATGTCAAAATAAAACGACAGGGCTTCTCCGTCAAATACCTAAATGCCCCCCTGTCGAAGATTTCCTATTCTGGCGTAGTGTCCGTCTCCAAATAGCTAAGACCACCGTGGTTGCCATTTTTTCGCCATTTCCGCCTTTCCCTTTCTCTATTCAATAGAGAAGGCTTAGGCAACCATAGTGCTTGCTCTAAATACTCATGGAGCTTCTAGTTATGAATCACAACCATAACATTCATTTTCTCACAAGATAAGATTAGCAGGAAAGGCAATATTTTACTATACCACCAGGCACCAGATGTCAACCGCAGATGTGGTGGACGAAGAATACACTTCCATTGAAATGGATGAAATTGCTAAAACCATCAAGGAAAAATTCCGAGACACTGCACCTTCGCGTACTTCAGGATGTTGTTTCATTCATAGGGTTCCTGCAAAATTGCACAATAGGACGCAACCTAGTGCGTACCGGCCTGAAACGTTCTCTTTTGGTCCTTTCCACTGTGGCATCCAAAGCCTGAAAGTAACGCAAGATTTGAAATTGTTGTATGCACATACATTACTTACAAGGAAAATAAAACAGAATCCAGGAGAGGAAGAATCGGCAGCAACAGCAGCAACTCAAACTGTTAAGTTGGCCTCAAGCACGCTAGTTGTAGAAGGAAGGTGGCTAACTTTATTCGAGGAATGTGTTTCGTCTATCAAGAAGATAGAAACTAAAATTCGCCACTGTTATTCAGAACCCTTAGACCTCGACAGCAGAGAATTCGTAACGATGATGGTAATCGATGGCTTGTTCATTATTGAGTTGTTCTTGAGTTATTATTTAAGGAAGTTTTTTAGGGTCGACGAAGACCTTGTCGACGCTGATCCATTAAGGTGCAATAACTGGCTCTGGATAGGGGTGAAGCGGGATTTATTACTTCTTGAAAACCAGCTTCCATTGTTTGTCCTTGAACATTTATTCGACATACTTGTGTTCAAGGAAAAGTTTGAGGGTGTACCTCTTATGAAGATCATTCTATACTTCTTCAAGAATGAGTCAGGTTTGCTCCCAGCCAAGTTACCTCTTGACGCGAATCTGGAACACTGTATAGAAGAAGCCAAGCATTTACTAGATTTACTTGCTATGTTGCTCAAACCTTCTCCCAAAACGACAAGTCACTCACCGTCTTCTCCATGGAATATTAAAAATATTATGATGAAATGCACATCTAGAGTTGATGACAGTACCGGAGAAAATAAAAGAGCTCAAAAAAGAACTCTTTGGATGCCGCCAGATTTTATTCCGAGTGCGGCAGAGCTGAGTCGCGCTGGTGTCAAGTTCAAGAAGGGATCTGACGAACTAACCTTTATGGATATTAAATTCGTTGACGGCACCTTCGAAATGCCTCAGATTGTCATTCACAATGAAACAGCTCTTATGCTTAGAAATCTCATTGCTCTCGAGCAATCACACGACAAAAGCATTGATATGATTTGTTATGCTACTCTGATGGATTCTCTTATAAACTCTGCCGAAGATGTTGAAGTTCTTCGCAATCAGGGGATCATCGTAAATTATTTCGGTTGCCATGAAGACGTCTCTAACATTTTCAACAACCTTTGTTTTGAGGAGACCTCCAACAACCATGATTACTATCATAACCTGAGCGAGGAAGTGGGTGTGTATTACAAAAAGAGTTGGCATACTTGGAAAGCGACCTTGAAGCGCGAATATTTCAACAGTCCATGGACGATCATTTCGGTTTTCGCTGCGACTCTACTTATTTTACTTACAATCACGTCGACTGTGTTTACGATCCTTTCAGTCATGATTAAGTCATGAGATATATCATATATGTGTGTGTCTAGAATATGATAATGAAAATACAATGTCAAGCCCAAGCGGACGGCTTCTACATTGTTAGGCAGTGGGAGTACATGCATGCCCTCAATATCAGGAATACAGACCTATATTAAGCATTTGTTTGCTAGTCGTGTGGAAGTGTTAAGGCTTTGTGTGACTGTTATTTTAGTAAATTAAGGAATGATTATTTCAATTTGGCCTGGATATATTCTCTTCAGTAATTCAGACTGAATTCGAGACATTATATGCATATGATGTTATTTTGTTTTTGGCATCAAATTGGTGATTTTTTTTAAAAAAAAAAAAAATTTGGAAGGAATTGGTGACTTGTCATTGTGAAATAAAATAATATTAAGCACTGAAAAAATGAAGAAAACTTGGAGACACGTTTGTTTTGGCATTTAATGTTCACAATAATTATCATGCTGCGAACTAGGCGGCAAGAGACGATAGCAATATTATTCTAGCTGAGGAAGACCAATGGGTGAGGATGGGGAGATACGACCGATATTTTCCCAGGAGATTTTCGGTCCTATGCGTTTTTATTTGGTCCCATGGAATAAACTAAAATTGGGTTATTTAAAGTAAACTCAAAAATCCCTTATAAAAATCAGATTGTCCTATTATCTGTAAATCCTTTTGCAATTTCCTTTTGTACCTTCTTGGTCATTTTTTCGACTCGAGGTCTCTGTTTTGATTCATACAACATATATTAAATATGTATAGATAGAACATAAGCGAGTACTTACATATAAAATCGATGACTTTTTGTGGGTCATCAATCAACTTTCTATAGTCAAGGCGTATGACATGAGGATGGAAAATCTTGTTGTACCATTCCATATATTTAGGGGTGACCCAATCTTCCGGCGTCTAAGGAGCGGTCAGAGCGGGACCCAACCCAATCAAATGATCACTTCTCTTACCCAATCATCGGATGTACAAGGAGGCGTGTGCACAATTTCAATTGAATTTTCATGGGCGACACATTTTTCCTATGTCTAATTCACCCAATTCCTTATACTTGTCTCTTGGTGTATCTTTTGCACCACCACATTGACGGGCCACTCTCGTCGGGTTGTAGAAAATATATCTGGTGGGGTGCCATAATGTACCAAAATACATTTGTTCCCGTGTACGAGCGGTCGCCTTTCCCTGTGTTGTCCTTTCAATGTAAGGATCGAAGACAACATCAGCGGCGGTCAAGTTGTCCAATCGAGTCCTCAATGTAATCATACCTTCCTCATCATGAGCGGGCTTGCCTTTGTAGATGTTTTACTTCCTAGATAGTGAGGACCTTCACATTTTTCCCATTCAGGGTTCACTTCGACCCTAACAACAAACTCTAGGAAGTGACAATATATCCACGCCTCAAGTGAAACATATGAGTATAAGATACTTAATATACCAGTACAAATGGGATGATGACAGCTAAATCTACTTGGATTACCTGAAGTAGCGAGATATCTCTCTGATTTGATCCTTATGCGCCCTAGAAGCCTTTCTCATCGCCTTTAATAAGAATGCAAGACACACAGTGCCCCATGAGATCTCATTCAACTTATCCAAGTCACCCAACAACTGGACATATGAGGTGTTCACCTGAGAACCAGAAGTGTCCGGGAAGATGACACATCCCAAGAGGTAGAGAGTGTATGCAGTAGCTGTTGCAGTGATCTGCGCGACTGTGTCAACTTACCTTCCTCATGAATCGTCAGAGTCCCCTTGAATTGGTTCCTCAATCTTTTCAAATGGAATATCTTATGTCGCTTACCGCTAAACAACATCTCTGATTCGGTCTCCGCTAACCAAATGCATGGATATTGTTCCAGTCAATGTCCTTGATGAAGACGCAGTGTCCTCGGTGAATGCTTGGTCCCTGGTGAAGGCGGCGCTCCTCACTGATTGCCTGCAATGTTGAGACCTGTAATCTCATGAGCATCATCCGGAGTGATGGTGTTCTCGCCATAAGTGAAGTGCATAGTATCCGTCTCCCCGTAATACCTCTCGGTGAAGGCAGAAACTAATTGTTTGTCATACCCAATTCACGAATTAGAAATGGCAGGCTACAACCCCGACTTCTTAACGATATCGAGCACTGCAGAGGCTTCACCGCTAGCTAACCATTTAGCCAATGCTTTTGGATCATCGATCGGGCATACACCTACTTTTTCCAAGGGCCATTCAAGCATTTTACCCGCTGACGATTGGTGTTTGAGAAGACGGATTGCCTCTTTGTGCTTCTACAAAACATATCAATGGTTATTGAAAAGAAATAATGTTATCGTGGATCAATTGAAAAGAAACAAACTAAATAGATAAAGTTTGAGATAATTACTGAAAAAGCAGGGGTACCGAAATACTACCAACTTTTCGTTTGGGATTTTGAGTCTTATGGTAAGATATGGACAATCACAAATATCAATATCCAAATATGTGATGACCTGAGATGGATCACAAGTGATCAATTCCGACGCAAGGCAAGTCTTGGTGAACCCCTCGAAAGGATTGGGAATTGTACTACTTTTGTTTGCTTAAACTATATAATCATAAATATAATATGAGGAAAGTAAAGCAGACAAAACACTAGAAGTTTTGTTAACGAGGAAATCGCTACCTAACAGAAAAACCCTGGGATCTCGTCCAGTTTGAACACCGCACAGTATTTAGTTGTTTACAAACAGTAACCTATTATAAGACTTCGGCCTGGGATGTACAAGAGACCGATTCCACCCTCTAAGTGAATCATCTACTGATACAGGTGTATCCTAGTCTCTTTAGGAACTTAGTCGATTGAGGGAAGAACTCTATTTAGGAAAGGATTCTTATATAGAGAAGGATTCTTTATAAAGAAGGATTCTTAGATTAGGAAATAGATTCCTAGGAGGTTTTGGGGAAACCCAAACCACTATATACATAGGTGTCTAGCTCGTAGCTTGGACACTGTAGGTATCTAGTAAATCTAGAGAAGAAGTTTGTGAGGTAATCATTGTATTGCAAAAGCAAGCTTAGCAGATTGTGAGCGTGAAAGAAGAGAATTGTAATATTGTCTTGTTCATAATCCAGAGAAGATATCTTTCTTCGTAATTATGTCATTGTGCTACGTACTACCTATCTTTCGTCTATAGTTATTTTGAATTCCGCCCTAATAACTCTAGTCATCAAGAGTACAGAGATTATACGTATTGGTATCAGAGCGAGGTTAGCTTCTTTTTAGGGAAGTACTGTGGTTTATGGTCTTCACTAGATCTCTCTACAAGAAGCTTGGTGAGTTACTCGTAAAGCGGGAAGACGCTAAAAGGACAAGGAACCCTAGGATGAAGCCAAGTGAAGAACCTAAGGGTGATGATACTCCGAAGACTACTGAGGAGAAGGTAGCTACGCTACAAACATACATGAAGTTAATTCAAGACACTCTTAAAGAGTTGAAGGAATGTATTCTTTCTAATACACCCGGGCCGAAGAAAAAGAAGAGTAAGACTCCATCTGAGGTTGCGGATGATGAGGAAGAAGAAGATGAACCAGAGGATGAGGAAGAAGAAGATCTAGGGGATGGAGCAGAAACCAAAGAACCTAAAGAAACCAAACCTCTTGGTAAGAAACAGAGTAATCTGAAAATCGATTTCCATGTTGAAATTCCACACTTTGATGGGAGTATCGACGTAGAGAAATTAGATGATTGGATAGAGCGTCTAGAGACGTATTTTTCCTTTGACAAGTTCAATTCAGGAAGAAAGATTGCTTGTGCGACATTGAAGCTACAAAAGCATGCTCTTATATGGTGGAAGGCTTATAGAAGACAAAACCAGGGAGCATTATCGTGGAAGAAGTTAAAGGAAGTCAGTCATAAGGAAACAGTTTTATCCGGTTGGCTACCTTGAGGAAAGATGGCTCAAGCGGTACAACTTGAAGCAAGCATACAACCAGTCTGTGCAAGAATATACTTATGAATTTCAGAACCAAGCTATGGTGTTGGATTTAGACTTAGAGGATAATGCTATCTATATGAAGTACATCTCCGGGTTCCATGAGTATATATGGAAGGAGTTGAAGATGTTTTCAGTCGATACTATCGCTGAAGCAAGTGTAAAAGCCCATGACATTGAAGGTAGGCTTAATAAAACTGACTCTAAGGGAAACCCGAAGGTGAAATCTGGAGGTACCAGCGTCAAAGGAGGTGAAAGAAGAAATACGAAGGGAAGTTCAGTGACAAAGGAGGTTTGTCTTGCACACATTGCAAGCAAACATGGCACGTAGTAGACAAGTGTTGGGAGAAGCATCCTCATCTTAAACCTAGAGGTATACAGAAGAGAGATGCCAAGAAGACTACACTAGTTGCCCAAGCTCCAAAAGAAGTTCATGGACTAACGGAACCCAGATCAAAGCTTTCTCTTATGACGGGAGCAAAAGAAGGACCTATAAGAGATGATCCTAAGTAAGGCTCTTCATTGTGAAGATGCAAGTAAAGACAACATTGGTTGATGTTGTTGTTGACCCAGGAAGTCAGAAGAATTTACTTTCAAAATCTTTGGTACAAAAGCTAGGTTTGAAGACGTTCAAACATCCAAATCCATATCCGTTAGGATGGCTCCAAAAGGAAGGAGGGTTACAAGTTTTGCAGCAGTGTACGTTCAAGTTTGCTCTAGATGAGTCCTATATTGACGAGGTTACATGCGACGTGGTACCTTTGGATGTGTGTCAAGTTTTACTAGGAAGTCCTTATTTATAGGATAGAAATGCTACTCTATATAAGAGGGAGCAGAAGTATACCTTTGAGAAAGAAGGTGAGACTTATGTAATTCGGGCTATAGAGTCTCCCCTTGTAGGAGCAAGTCTGATTACAGCCACTCAGGCTAAGCGGTTGGTGAATGCTAGTACAAAGTTTATTCTCCTTGTGATCCGTTCTCTAGAAGAAAAGCCGAGTAGAGTTTGTTTGACCACTTTGTCTAAACAACAAGAAGACGATCTAGATAGGTTGAAGTTGAAATATGAAGATTTGTTTTCAGAAATCAAGGGGTTACCACTAAAGAGGAGTGTGGAACATGAGATCATGTTGATGGGAGAAAGTTCTCTACCTAATGTAGGGCTCTACCGCACATCCGTGGAAGAATTCGAGGAGATAAAGAGACAAGTTTTAGAACTTCTAGAGTTAGGAGTTATAATACCTAGTGCTTCACCTTGTGGATCAGCCGTGTTATTGGTGCCGAAGAAGGATGGAGGCTGGCGTATGTATATAGATTACCGAGCCTTGAACAAGATCACAGTCAAGAACCGCTACCCGTTACCACGGATAGATGACATGATGGATCAATTGGAGAGTGCTCGAGTCTTTACAAAATTGGATCTTAAATATGGTTATCATCAAGTGAGAGTGCGAGAAGATGATACATGGAAGACTGCTTTCAAGACCAAACAAGGCTTGTTCGAATGGTTGGTGATGTCGTTTGGTTTGTGTAATGCTCCAGCGACGTTTATGCGTTTGATGAATGATTTGTTACGACCCTTTATAGAAGATTTTGTCATTGTTTACTTGGATGATATCCTCGTATATAGCAGAACTTGGGAGGAACATCTTGTTCACGTTGAGAAGGTATTTCAAGTGTTACATGAAGGCCAGCTGAATTTGAACGAAAAGAAGTGTGAGTTTGGAAAGGAAGAGTTGGTAAATCTCTGTTTCATTGTTGGTGGTGGGAAACGTAAGATTGATCCAAGGAAGGTTGAGGTGATCACCAAGTGGCCAAGACCTAGCACGGTGACTGAAGTCAGAAATTTCTTGGGAGCTTGCACATACTTGCGCAAGTTTATTAAGCATTTTTCTACTATTGCTGGGCCACTACATGGTATGACGGGGGCTAAGGCAAAGTTTGAATGGTAGCAGACCCATGAAGACGCTTTTCAGTTACTTAAGAAGAAGATTTCATAAGCACCGGTATTAGCTCTACCTAATTTACAATGTACTTTTGAAGTTGAGTCAGACGCTTCTAACTGTGCATTAGGAGGAATGTTGCTACAAGATGGTAAACCAGTGGAGTACCATTCAGAATTGTTCTCGGGTGCTATTAAGAACTATCCACCTTACGACAAGGAATTATATGCCTTGTATCAATGTGTTAAACATTGGAGAGTGTATCTCTTAGATAAAGAAGTGGTAGTGCACTCGGATCATAAACCATTGGAGTATCTACATGCACAAACCAAGTTACAACAAGCTCGACACATGAAGTGGATGTCCTACTTGATGGCATTTCATATAATCATCAAGTACAAGAGGGGAGTAACAAACAAGTTGGCTGATATGTTGTCAAGACCGCCAGTTAGTTTATTGGTGGCTATGCGGATTCAGCCAATTGTTCCTCAAGAGTATGCGGAGTCATACGCATCCAGTAAAGACTTCACAAAGGTGTTTGAGAAAGTAAAGGGTGGTTTGAAAGGTGAGTTTGAACTCCGAGATTGATTATTATACAAAGGTCAGTTATCGTGCATTCCAGAAGATGGAGATCGATTACAATGGTTGAGCGAAGCACATACATCTCGAGTTGCTGGACACTTCGGGATGAATAAGACGCTACTTAACCTACGACGTTATGTCTTTTGGCCAAAGATGCAAGATGATGTGGCTAAGTTTGTTCGAGGTTGTAAGTTGTGTTGCACATCTAAGCCCTCAAACAGGAAACATGGGTTATATCTACCATTACCGGTACCATCAAGACCTTGGGAGAGTATTTCTATGGATTTCCTTGGTGGATTGCCGAAGACCAAGTCGGGTCATGATTACTTGTTCGTTTTGGTTGACCAGTTCAGCAAGATGATTGCATTGATTCCGTGTACAAAGACGGTGGCAGGAGCGGGTGCATCAAAGCTCTTTTTCGAGCATGTGTGGAAGCATTTCGGGCTACCTACCTCGATTATTTCTGATAGGGATAGTCGGTTTCTTAGTCACTTTTGGGATTCTTTGTGGAGGATGATGGACACCAGGTTGAAGAAGAGTACAGCTTTTCATCCACAAACAGACGGGCAGACAGAGGTAGTCAACAGGACTATGGTTCACTGTTACGGGGATATAATTCTAAGCATCCTAAGACTTGGGATGAGAGTCTACCATATCTACAGTTTGCTTTCAATTGAGCGGTTCACAGTTCTTCGGGAAAGTCTCATTTCGAGACGTGTTATAGCTACTTACCACCTAGTCCTTTCGATTTGGTGTTTTCAAGTAATACAACATTTGGGGGAAAAGAAGGAAGTGAAGTGAGAGACAAAAGGCACAGAAGTTCTTGGAGAAGATTTCTCAAATTCATGCGACCGTTGAAGCACAATTAAAGAAGTCACAAGCCAAATACAAGGCAAAACATGACAAGCATCTTGTTCCTTGTAATTTCGGTGTTGGTGACATGGTATGGTTGAAGTTAGGAAAAGAAAGGTTGAAGGGGGAAGGTAAGAAGTTGAAGCCATTGAGGTATGGACCGTTTCGTATTCTCGACCAGATTGGTGACAATGCCTTTCGTCTCGATTTACCACCTTATCTAGGAATGTACTCGGTCATTAATGCCGAATACTTGAAGTTGTTTGAGCCACCGTTACTGGATGATGATGGGGATGACAAGATGATATTACCGCGCGTAGAAGACTTATGGTTTGATCGAGAGGAGCCGCTGAAAAAAGATTGCATTTTGGAGCGAAGAGTGACTAAGACACGGCAAGGAGACAGAGAAGCTTTCCTAATTGGATGTCAAGGTCAAGTTCCCAGCAAGGCTAAGTGGTTCAACAAGGAGAAAGGAACTCTCGAGTTCCCTAACCTCCATTTCTAACTCTCACTGGAGTTCAAGTTCTTAAAGGGGGGACCCATGATACAGGTGTATCCTAGTCTTTTTAGGAACTTAGTCGACCTCAAGTTAATTGAGGGAAGAACTCTATTTAGGAAATGATTCCTATATAGAGAAGGATTCTTTTTAAAGAAGGATTCTTAGATTAGGAAATAGATTCCTAGGAGGTTTTGGGGAAACCCAAATCACTATATATAGAGGTGCCTAGCTCATAGCTTGGACACCGTAGGCATCTAGTAAATCTAGAGAAGAAGTTTGTGAGGTAATCATTGTATTGCAAAAGCAAGCTTAGCAGATTGTGAGCGTGAAAGAAGAGAATTGTAATATTGTCTTGTTCATAATCTAGAGAAGATATCTTTTTTCGTAATTATGTCCTTGTGCTACGTACTACCTATCTTTCGTCTATAGTTATTTTGAATTCCGCCCTAATAACTCTAGTCATCAAGAGTACAGAGATTATACGTATCATCTACTGCGCACTCCTTGCGTCTCTTGGATCTCGCAAGACCCTACGCATTTAATTCCCCTAGATGAAGCCTTTTACAGGCCTAGGAGTTGCTTTAACCGATGTTCAAGGCTTGAGATAACTTCGGATTTGCAACCTCTATTATCTTGTGTATGTTTCGAACTGTGATCTTTAATTTAACATACGAAAGTGAGGTCCTTTAGATTACTCTAGGTCATACGAAAATCTACTTACAAGGTAGGGCTTGAATGTAAATCAAGTAAACAATGCCTAACTTGTCTCTACCTCAACTGTGAAAAGAATCACTTAAGAAACTTACACAATCGGAGCTAACTAGGTCTTATAACGTGAACGCGCAACAATACATTGCTTATTTCAAACCCTTTTTTCACATAGGTTTTCTTGGATTCCCTTATTGCAGAAGAGAAAGACCGTGGAATCGACAAGAATGAACTCAAGCAACCAAGGTTACAGGTTAATCTGATAATTACCACAAAGGTATGTTATCGCCTACTTCCCAACTCTCAAGAGAAGTCTTTATAGTCGTTAGGTAATCCTACGGAGGAAATGCTACCTAATAGAGGATGACTACTACAACAATCCTATACCTAAGTGTAAAGAGTTTACGCAACATTCCAAATAGAAATTTTACATATGCTTGATGCTTGTGGTTTTCATTATAAAGTCCGCTATTTATAGCTTTCAATAAGATAAGTTGCTTAGGAATAAAGCAATTGATTTTTTTTTTGCTACGAGTTAGCTAGTGACGGTGTAACGAGCCCGTTACTTAACTTGCACACAAAGTATAACAGTTTAACCACACTTGGAAACCTTTTAACGTTTATCTGCCAAGTAGTTTGCTAACTCATAAACTACTTCAAGATAGGGATCCAATGGAAAGTGAACAACTGAATCTTATTGAACCATTGAGATTCGTTAGATAGACCACAAAAGATATTTTCGTGATAAGGAACAAGTCTATCTAAGAGATAAGGAGTTATCTGTTAAACCCACATAACGATCCCGAAAATTGCCATCAAGAGGTTCGCGAACCTCCTGAACTTGGAATACAGGCTAAAAAGTCGGAGCAACTTTACACGTACATATATGTGTACAATTTCAACTTTTTGGAACTCGGGAGGAAAATATGGAGCACTTGTCCGCGAAGCGGTTCGCAACCTACTTGATGCCAAATTAGGGTTTAACTAGATCCACTCGAAGTACTTGGGCTAGGCCAATTTACGTACTTAGACGTGGTTATGTCCTAAGCCATAATCCATGACTCTGCTCTAGAGTATCTCCTTAGATTCACCATTCTCCTACATGTGATTTGCAAGCAAACCATTGTAATGGAAAGTGTATTGAATCTATCTCATGCATTTTGTAAACTTAGTATACTTGGAAAGGATACCAACATAACTCATGGTTATGTAGACAAGAATACACCATCTCAATATGCTATAGTTACTACTAAAGTAGCCGACTATTTTGAAAGATATAATAAGTAGAATAGAAGAAATTCCATATAATATCACAACTCCTATTAACCTTTTGTCGATGAAGAATATACGATGTCTTCGTGGTAAGCTTTGTCTTGGTCTTCAAGGGCTCAACTACTCAGTCTATATCCCAATTCTGAAATCTACCTTGACATATCAAAACTAGTAGGTTTGACCGAGCAATGTTCTAACAATCTGATTATACCAAATTAAGTCTATTAAAGTAACAACTCATACACCAAAGGGTATACTCGGGACTATATAATTTAAGGCACGAGGGGTACTATATAAGAGACACTTGTCTTGGATCTTTTGATTTTCTATGAGCTTTTGACAAAGAACAACAAGGAGGAAGGAGAATTTCTGAGATTGAAGATTTTTTTGCAACTTCCTAGGGTTTAATTTACATTTATTCTTTATTACTTTTCATGGATTTTCTAAAATGCTCATATTAGTTAGGATGTAACCGGATTTCTGATACATGTTACTTCCAAGGGTTTAATTTACATTTTTAGGGTTAATTTACATTCCTTATTTATTACTTTTCATGGATTTTCTAAAACGCTCATATTAGTTAGGATGCAACCGGATTTCTGATACATGTTACTGGTTTAACATTTTCAATTTGCAATTTAAGATCATATTTATCGTTTTTGTTCTACAATTTATAGATTGTACATGACTAATATACATGATGATTGACGATTTAATATTTGTTTGTTTAAGTGGCCAATTAAGTGAGCATACATTTGTATCTACAACCATACTAGGTTTTGAGATATAGAATAGTCGATAAACCCTTTCACAAGTAGCATAGTGCAATTACTGACTGTGATGCCTTCGTGTAATTGCATGTAAAAGCTTAACCCTTGTTAAATAGTTTAATCGTAGTATTTCCTATTGCATGGGATATCGTAATTCATATAACATTATAACTTATTGCAACTCATGAATAATTAAACTTGATTGCTCGTTGCGTCATCGTTACAGTATGCGATGATGCAAGGAATTCACCAGAGTATGCTCTCTACGGATATTGACAATGAGAGTAACAAGTCTAGATATTAATTCAAGTGCAGTTGATTTATATTGAACCCTTAATCAATATTCTCAACCTATTGATTATGTTTAATTATTATTTGCTTAAATTTAAAATTAGTTTAAAAACAAAACAAAACTCATTTTCAGTTACTTAACTTGAAAACTAAAATCTCCTTACCATTATATTACTAGGTAATTGCGTAGAAGAGTGTGATAAGTTTCCTTATGATGGTCCTTCTACTATCGAACCCCCGAGTTCAGCGCGAGGATCAAGATCGAATTATTATCCGGGATATCGCAAATGGTGACGATGACGGAAACATGACTCAGTCGACGCGAATGATCACATATAAGAAACGAGCTACAGCCACAACCGAACCCAAAGCGTTAAATCAAAAAGACATCGCCTCCGCAAGCGCTAATCCAAAAAGGAAGAACCTGGAGATGATGCAACAAAGGCGTGGAAAGCACAATAAACTACAACATCGACTCATAGAATTAACGAAGCAAGCACATGACACGACACCCGACACATTCCTCACATACGACCGCAATGCTAGCAACCAACCTGCACCAAAGATGGGAGTGAGCGAAGTGTTGAAGAAGCTATCGCGCATTTTATTGAAGCGTTCTACCGAGTCATCAGACATAATGGCTTCAACCCAATAGAATCGCCTTACCCAGCTAGAGTCGCGTGCTATGACTTCCCAAAAGATTATACCTCACCGAAATTCAAGAATTACAATGGACACGGGAACGCGCGCGAACACCTCAGTCGATTTCCAAATCGCTGACCGAAACGGCCTTTACCTGGCACGAAGGTTTGAAACCAGGGAGCGTCAGGTCTTGGTCCGACATGATGACTTTGTTTCTAAAAAAGTTTTTCTACGCGAAACGTCGTATCACTATCCTCCACCTGGGAAGATGCTCGCAACGAGCAGATGAAAATATCATAAAATACAACACTCGTTTCAGGAACCTATCTCTCGAATGTTACGAAAATATAGAGGAATCGCGGTTGGTAGAGATTT
>JAJJMA010172968.1:36408-56253 GCA_023529015.1 Papaver nudicaule
AAGTCTACTGCACCTTGAGAGATTCATATTTGACGGGTAATTATTTCGAGTTTTAGACATTCTTTCGAGTACGCCAGTACTTTGAAGGGGTTAATTTTTTGGTGTAAGTCGATACCCTTCGGTTTTTGTTGTTGATAGCGCTTTCTAAGTTTGAGTACACCATTATTTATATAGCTTCTCATTCATTACAGAGCTTAATTGGTCCTGATAAATGAATACATCTTTGTCTAGAAATCTTTCTAATCTAGCACGTTCTCTCAGACTTCATTGTTGGATCATGTGTTTTGACATCACATGCTATTGTTACTAATTTACAACCTTTAAGGTGCAACGTCAATTAAAAGCCACACTATGATTAATGTTGGTGTTTTTTGCAGGGCTAGGTGGGTATGACGAATCATTGAGTAAGTACTACGATGTATGCTCTTCTTGGATGCAAATATATACTAGCTCGAGGGATACTGGCTTTCTGAATCTTGAATCTTGAGAGTGGATTATCCCTCCTGGATGCATGCTAATATGAAAGCCTTATTGGAGGGTCCTCTTCGATCTCCGAAGTGGGGTAAAGATTGCGCACAAAGAATTCCTTTTTGCAGATGTAGTAAGTTCGTTAAATTACAAATGAGTCAAATGAGTCATAACAAAGAAACTAAATCTGCATATTGGACTCAATTCAGTCTGTTTTCCTTTGTGCATCCAAATTCCAAAGTAGCTTCAAAAATCAAATAACTCGGATGGTGACAAGAACAACAGTTACTATAGTTTGGAAAATCAACTGATGGACGAATAGTATAGAAACCATGCTCTTTTGTGTATGAAATGTTGATGGACATATTGCATTTTTGTAGACTTCCATCTATCAATACCTTCCTTTCGATAAGCTTAACACAGTCAAAATCGATCAAGGAATTTTCAAGTTTGGGGACAATTTTAAAACAGAAATTTAAGAGTAGAAAATCAAGTTAATGTAGTGATAATAGAGAACAAAATAAATATTGTGACGAAGACATTTTACAAGGCAGCACTCTTACGGGGAAATGAGTCTTTCAAATATGGGGGCTATGAGGCGACGAAGAAATACATATTCCAACAATATACCTGTACAATTTTGAACAGTCCCGTGCCGTTTGCGGCACGGGCAAATCCCTTGTTCAAGCATAACAGAGAAAGAAAAAGTTGAGATTCTAGTTTTTGAACCAACATCTTTATGGATGAAAAACAACAATCTCTTTTTTATAAGTTAAGAAGGAGAACTCATGGTATGTCCTCACGAATGAGAAGAACCACATCTAAACACAACTATTAACACACTAATGACGCCCAACACACCTTAACAGAAAGGTTTTTCAATGGTTTTATAAAAGCTGACAACAGCAATATGTTCAAAGACTTCTATAAAAGGGAGATTTTAACAAGTTTACCAGCATATTTATGAGAACCACCAGCAGCATATGTGTTGTTAAGACACCCTTAATCATATTAAAGACATTCAATACTTCCTAACACAGGAGCCTTTTAAGGTTCAGCCTCCTTAAACAACAGTAAACATACTCATAACTCCTATAAAGGGAAAGTTTGAACAACCATTAAACACATCAGCATAACCAATACTTAAAAACCTCATTACCACACAGAATAGCTTAAGTTTCATTAAAACAAGAAGAAATTTTTTGAAAAACACAGGTTCAGACCTCTTCTAGCGCCAAAATGTAGTTGGTAAAATCCCCAAAGTAGTGATTTTACCAATACACCCATACATAATGATCATACACACAACATAACCAACATACTTAGAGTAAAACATCATAATTATACATGTTAATACTTGAACATAAACACAATACCAACCACAAATAGAAGTCACAAGTATAGCATAAAGATCAGTAAAGCACAGCACTCATATATATAGATTATCATTAACAAATTCCTTGCATCTCACCTTGCAAAGGATCACTCTACAGCAAACTCAAGATCTTGCTACAAATTTGGGCTAAGGAGAGTAAGGAATATCTCTTCCTCTCACTAAACCAAACCCTAGCAATCACTTTTCCAACCCCTCTCTCAGTGCGCGCACTCAGCCTTATATAGGCGCTAAACATATAATGTAATACAGCTAATAAGTACAAATTCCCCTGACACTACTTGTCTTCTTCCTAGCATCTTCAATACCGCCGTCCTTCTTTAATATCTCAGCGTCTCTTCTTTGTATCTTCAGCGTCCTTCCTCTATATTGGATAAGATCGATGACTCGAATTCCACTGAGTCAACCAGTCAACTCTGACAATCCGACCGTTCTGCTCAGCATTAAATGCTCAACCAACTTATTCAGCTTTTGTCGAGGTCGTGCCGCTGATGCTATCTTGAAGTATGCCGTTATACCCAAATATTTCTCAGCGTCCTTTCGTTGTAGGTGGTTACCGCTGATGGATGCCGCTGGCACTACTCTTCACTTCTTATGAATGCCCTCCTTTTGATATTAATTTTCTCTTACGTACTCTAAATTGGCCTATGGCATTTTCTACACCTACACCATTTGTACTTGCACGGTCTTCCTTAGTCGGCCGGTGGGTGTTCAGGTTTCTCAACTGGATACATATGGAACACATGAATTCCACCAAGTTTTTTCTCAAATGTCTTTACCTGGGGAGGTTCAGGAGCATAAACTTCTGACATCTTAAACGACACTCCTCTCTTACGGTTGCGACTCGTAATTTGAACTTTTTCATCATCTGATGATATCTCAATCACCTCAGTGGGCCTGCTAAGAAAAACAACTTGAAACATCTAAAACTGTGTATTTCAGTTACAGTTACGGCACAAATGTTTCCAGCCCCAGGTTACGTCTACAATCTGGTTGCCGTAACTAACCCACGGCTGAAACATAACCACTTGCGGCTCATATGTTTGCGACACGAAATATATTGAAAAACTGAAAATCTACGGCTTACATCAAATAACCGTACCTTAACTAATACCTCGTATGTAACGTATCAGTTCTCGTGATCAGGTTACCAAGGTTACAGGTTACTCAGATAACAACAATAGAGGTATGTTATCTCCTACCTGTGCTTCCCAACCCTCAAGAGAAGTGTTTATAGTCGTTAGGTAAATCCCACGGAGGAACTGCTACCTAATAGAGGATGACTACCACAACAAGCTTACACCGAAGTGCAAAGAGTTTACGATCAATTCCACAGAGAAACTTCACGTATGCTTGATGCTTGTGATTTTCTCTCTTTAATCCTCTATTTATAGCTCTCAGTAAGATAGGTTGCTTTGAGATAAAGCAATAGATTACTTGTGGAGGGTAAAACACCCTCGGGACATGTGTCAAGCAGAAGGACTAGGCCCTGCCAGAAGATGTCGCAGCCATACTTCAGGATTAGCCTGCAGAGCTACCTCGAGGGAAAGATCGAAGACAAAAGACTTGCTTGGGTCATCGAAGGATAAAAACAGGAAGTCATCTTCGGAGGTCTCACCGAAGGAACCGCCTTACTCGACAAGCTCTGACACCACCACGATTGGGTAGCTTGTCTTATTAGATGTAAACCACCACCGACTTGGCCTATATAAGGCGAGCTCGAGAAACATTGTAGGGGTTGGATTTTTGGTGTAACCTAAGTTGTGAAGGGTGAGATTAGGTTAGTTTTCTCCTCTAACTTCTAAGGATCATATCCATGTATTAGTTACCTCAAGACTTAATGAATAATCGAGTTCTTATCCTGCATATTCTCTTATGTATTGCCTTCGATGTTGTTCTTACTCTCTTCGCACTCTCGTACGATTAAACACTGTTTAGCATGATTATAGATCTGATGGTTGTTAGGTGTGAAGTATTTATGCAAATTTTACACTCACACCGTTTGGCGCTAGAAACAGGGACTGATTAAAACAACTTAAGGTTTGCCTGTGATTTATGATTTTCAAATTTTTTTTGAGGAAATTTTTTCTAGGGTTTTCAAACTTTTCTTCGAAATCGCATTTCCATCACATTTTTATCATTTTTCTGAGCTCCACCACCTTGGATGTCTAAAGATCTTCAAAGCTTTAGAACGTTCAAGGACTTTTTGAGCAAATCATCAGTTTGATGAGATCGCTGCTTCTACAGGGAATCCCAAGCCTTGAAAAGTAGAGGTCAAATCATGCACACCATACGTTTCCTGATGAAACATGGTCAAGGATAGTACAAAATACGGTTTCGCCAAAAAAGGGAAATACTTCTAACAACCCCACAAAAATAGTATGAACAAAAGAATTATGCATGTCAGACCACTAGGGCACAATAACAACTGTGGACCTCACTTGCCGACTGTTTTTCTTTTTAGGGTCGCTTACACAAGGAAGAGACGTCAAAACAGCCCATCAAAATGAAGCGGCGGGATGAAATTTCGGTACGAAATGCCCATTGCAACTCGATGATTCATTCAAGGGAAAGCACCAGCCCACGAAGTACTATCACGGGAAGGATCCACAAGAGGGACAAAGATGGAAAGGAGATAATGATCGTTGCCGAAGCAAGGGCATTCGAGCCATGGCAGTTGGAACCAATATGTTACACAACAGACGACATTCCCCGAGGACGGCCCAAGCAACACTCCCCTAGTCATAGCTATAAACATAAATGGAGTACTGTTGCCAAATACAGTAGAACCCCTATAAAATAATCCGCGATAAATTAATACTCGCGCTAAAATAATAAATTCTTCCGGTCCCGAGTCGGGGCCAACGTGCTAAATTAATAATTCAATAAATTTATAAATTAATAACTTTTTGAAGCTTTATATAGGTCCCATGTGATATATAAATTAATAATACTCTAAAATATATAAAATTATTTTAGATCAATTCAACTGTGACTTCGTTATTCTTTAAATTGATGTCACATTGAATTTTCTCTTGACTTTTATTAAAATTGAACTTGTTTTTTTTTTTGAAATTGATGTCACATTGAATTTCATCTTGGACTTCTATTAACATTAAAAGAGTTTTTGGCATTGTAGATTCTTGATGCAATAGAAAATATATAAATTAATAATTATTAAATTATATATTATTTAATATTGCGATAATATAATAAATTTTGCCGGTCCCGACGCTATTATTTTATAGGGGTTATACTGTATATTGATTGATCCAGGGAGTTCTGTAGACGTCCTTTTCGGCGTGGCATGCAGGAAATTCTTCCAAAGTACCTCGTTGATACCCTCGGATTATACCATCTACGGATTCAACGGAAGAGCTTCGAAGCCAAAGGGTGATGTCTCACTGCCAATTTACGTAAAGACGATGAAGCTGCAAACCACGTTCTGTGTCCTCGACATAGAGTCGCCATACAACGCAATCTTGGGACGACCATGGCTGCACGGGATCTTGGGGGTACCCTCTACACTACATCAGAAACTCAGATTCCCAACTCCTACCGGCATAGGCGAGATCAAAGGCGAAATCATGGAGTCAAAGGCGTGTCACGAAAAAGGATGTTGAGCAAAGAAGGTACGCAAGGCGAAATCGAAGAGAGCGGTACAGACAGCTGTAACAGCCTAAAATCCCAAGGGTTAGATCTTAGGCTGTACACCCAAATATTATACACAAACATACACCATATCATGGACACAATAGATAATAAAGAGTTAAGGGTTAGAGATACTTGACAAGAGGTTTTACTTGGTTCTCCCTCCTAAGTGAGGACTACATCCAAGGGTTATCACTATTATAAGCATGATTACAACTCTTCTTTTACCTTGCTAATCTTCTAGATTTAGTCTCTCAAATAAGAACCCTAATTTCAGCCTTGGGCTGTAGAGAGCAAGTATAACACTTTTCCTCTCTCCAGACCAATCCAAAATGTATCCAACCCCTTTTTCAGTAGGTTTTCCCACTATTTATAGACCCTTACATAATAGGTTACAGCTAATACAAACAAGTCTAAGACTGACAATAATTTGTCTTGACTTGCCGATGCACATCCATCGGCGACCTTATCTTCTGCTTTACCAGCATTGTCGGTAGAATCTTCTAAGGGATAAGACTGCTGACTCGATCTTCACTGAGTCAAATAGTCAACCTGACAATGTATCTGTTCTGACTCCTCTTTAATGCGCAACTACTTCTCAACTACCTGTGATGACGTGTCCTCTTTCGGTGATCTTTCTTTCGATGTAGCCTTTAGTTCTGTGCCTTCGCCGAGCTATATTATCTGGCTTCAGACTCATATGTCGCCAAGATCCTTCTTCGCTGATCCAAAGCATCTCCGTTGTATTCTTCTTGTACATCATCTCATCTAGGATGTTTTATATCGAGAAGGTATTTTCTACCCTTACATTTTGCCTCTTTCATCTCCTAGAACTTTAGTCGCCGGGGATGAAACTTACTTGGCTCGTCGAAAATACCTGACAGCTTTTGCTTCTTCTCTGACACGTGTAGCCCATGCGTGCTTTGCTTTTGACCTGATGACCGGTAGCACCTGTTCCATTCCATCTGCTATAAATTCACTCTTCTCTTTCTTTTCGGATCTAACTTCTCAAGATTTTCTCTTTCTTCTGCAGCAAACAACACTAGAGCTCCTTCTAAAACCTCTTTCTCTAACTGCTGCCGCTTTAGACCTTTGTTCCCTCTTTTCTTCACCAAATCCTCACTAAATCCCTACTCGTCTTTTCCATTTCTGCTGCTACCTTCTTTGCCATCGCTTTCTGAGTTAGAACTACCCTCTGTTTCCTTTTCCGGTGTAACTTTGCCAATAACCGTTCATCTTCATCTTCTCCGATCAAATTCCGGCTGCCTTCAAACTATTTCAATGGCATCTACTGTTCAATCTTCAAAACCCCTTAAATCAAAAGGCAAGACTGGCAAGTCTAAGGGTGCTGGTCAAAAAAGGGTTGATTGGAATGATTGGCCTACATACTGCTTGTCTGGCAAAGTAGATTATGTTAAACCAAACATATATGTCTTGCCTGGAACGCCGAAAGTAACTACCATAGTATCTATCGAGGATCTTCGCCGTCCTGAGACCAACAATACTTGGGCCGTGGTTGCTTTCGGCCAGATGAAAGCAGGATTGAAGTTTCCTCTTTATAACCCACAAAATACTTTCATCGTCGATCTTCTTAAAGCGATCAATAGAAGTCCCTTTCAACTGACTGCTAACGCCATTCGGGTCATGACAGAGTGGAGCAAACGCCGAGAAGGCAAAACTGATTACCCTGAACTCGCAAGCTTGATGCTTATCCTTCCTCGGCTTTCACTGTGAAGAAGTTTCTTGAGCAATACCATGCAGCGCCCTGCACCAGGAAAGCCGAACCTTGGGCGATTCGCTTTACGCCAAAGAAGAGTGTTCCTTCAAAGGATCTTTTGCTCGCCGATGTTGAATTTACGAGCACCGAGGAAGTTCCTACCGTCCGCCATAGTACTGAAGGCGACTTTTCCAATCTTCCATGTGTCGTCGAGGGACCTTGGTTGCTAGGATGGAAAGATGAGGACAAGACCATTGCTCGTGATGCTTTCCCCGAGCAACATTCTCATCTCGCCAAACATGCTAAGGACGACGAGGTTAAATTTCTCAGAAATGCTGACATGAGCTATGTTAAAATTCCAACTTCTACTGCTACTACTACTGGAACAAAGAGAGGTCGAGGAGCGACTGATGACTCAACTCAGGTAACAAACACCTTCTCTTATCTTTAAATATATATATCTATATTTGCCTCTGTTTGTTGCATGAGTTGAAGTAACATGGGTGAAACTTGACCTACAGCCTACCCCAAAGAAAAAGTTAAACTGCCGCTGAGCGAGAGGAGAGACTTCGTCAACTTTCCTCGGCGAAGCTTCCCAATCCCAATGTTTCTTCTAAGTCTTATGAGGAAAAGGTTCCTGAAAAGGAAGATCTTAAAAGGGTCACCGAGTCTACCATGGATGACTCGTTCAAGCCTGCTGGAGAGGAGATACCAGAGAGACCTTTAGAAACTGATTCTCGAGAGGTAAATCAGGTCAGCGAGGAAACTCCTCTTTCCAACGAGCGTCAAGTCCATGACACTGATATGTTTGACATCTCTGGCTATGAGAATACCAATCAACCTGCTTCTTTTCCCAATCAGCAATATTTTTCTTCAATTCCTCAAGTTCCCTCGACTTCTGCACTCGAAGCACATCTTTCTGGTCTAACTGTTCTTGATAGATTGCCTCGGCATCCTTCTCTTCCACGTCCTTCCAAAGGTCCTGGGAAGACGCTTGTGAACGTGTCTAATATGCTCGCCGAGTCTTTCGATAAACTGAACATAGCAGAAGATTGCAAAGATCCCGAGTTCTTTGAGGCGCTGGCCAAATACAGTCGTCCTGGGTTTGTTCATCACCCAGATTTCCATAAGACTTCCTCCATCATATCTTATCAAGAACATTTCAACTTGTTCAACATGGTATGCATCTCACCCTTCCTGCCTTACCTTGATTGTTTCTTGGGCTAATGTTGTGATTGTATTTTCAGCACTTTCATCATACCCTAAGTCTTGCCTCAGCGAATGAGACCCTTGACCGACAGGTCATTACCCTTAGTGATAAGGTTTGTGGACTTGAGCGTGACTTCACTAGCCGAGACCGGGAAGTTGAGATATTGAAGGGCGAGCTCCAGAAGCGAGATTTACAAGTGACAACTCAACAAAGTAAGTTAAATTTGAATTTATTTGTTACCTTTCTTCAATACTTTAGCTGCTTCGTTCTCCGACCCTTAGATTTCCTGCCTTCCAAGGTTGTCATTCCTCTGATGACGATAGACTTAGGCGAGCTGAGTCCGAAATCGAGAGACTTACCAATAGCAACATTAAGCAATGTAATCAACTATTTGGTTTTCATAAGGATCTTAAGTGGTGTCGTCGAGAACTGAGTCAAGATAATGATATTATAAGAAATCTTTGTCATACTTATCAAGCCACTCGATCACAATTAGGCTGGATGACTAGCCAGCGTGACGATGCACTTCGCCGAGAGCAGCTGGCCATTACTGCTAAGGAGGAAGCCGTGGTTGGTCATATGCGAGCGTCTTCCCTTTGGCGAGAAGAGAAATCTAGGGCCGATGATCTAGCTTCCAGGGTTATTCGCTTAAGTACTAAAAAAGAGACCGCCGAATTCCAAATTCAATGCTGGAAAGATACGGCGGAGAGACAGGAAGCTCTAGCTATCAACTTATACCAACAATGTTCTACTCAACAACGACAGATAAACCAAATGTTAGGTCCATGCGCTGATCAAAATTTTGAATTCCATATGTCTCAATTTAGGGAAGCTCAAGAGGGTATGCGAACCTATGTCCACGACTTGGAAGGTAGCTACGTAGGATATACCCACAACTCCTTATACTTGTTTTCTCCTTAGTTTTTCTAACCACATCTTCTGCTTCCTCTTACACAGCTGAAATTCAGAACTTGAAGAAGGAGATAGATCACAACAAGGAAGTCATCAAGAGCTATAAAGAGTGTGAAGACAAGATCAACGAGCTCACTGACAAGCTCAAAGAGCATGAATCTTGTTCTGGTCAGATCCAGGAGCTATCTCTGAAGCTTAAAGATCATGAGTCATGTGCCAGCAGACACCAAGAATTGTCTGAAAAACTCAAAGACCATGAGTCTTGTGCTAGCAAGTACCAGGAGCTCGAAGAAGTCCGCGATCGTCTTCAGATTGAGGTTTCCGAGGCCAAAGATGATCTTCAAGAAATGAAGGAGGAATTCGAAGAGGATGTCGTTAGAGCGGAATTCATCGGCGCTCAGAATTTTGCTTATCAATTTTGTCCTAAGCACAACCTTGATGTTCCTTCTCATTATCGTCGAATGACTCCGGAACAACTCGCCGAACAAATCCAAAAAGAGAAGGCGAGTGCTCAAGAGGAGGAAAATGAGTTGCAAGAAGAGGAGGTCGCCGAAGAAGAAGAGGAGGAAGAAAGAGAGGAAGAAGAAGAATAGGAAAGAGAGGGAGAAGAGAGGGCAGAAAACAAAGAGGAAAACAATGAGGAAAATAGGCTTGAAGAGGTTAAGGCAGGAAATGAAGAAGGAAGAAATACCGGCGATGATGAACAAGTTTTATATTCAACCTTAGAGGATGATCCAACTTCTGAGAATCAAGATGTTGAAGGGTCCAGTCCTTTTCCAGATCCCAGGTGCTGAAGTGAAAGGAAATGAAGAGCCACCTTTATAATTTTCGCCTTCTTCTTGCATTCCTGCTGTTTTTCTTTGCTCTTTTGTAATGAACAATATCTCCATTACCTTAAATATTGTCCTGAAAATGTAGCTTTTGCGCTTTTCATCATCTGTTATTGGTGTGTGATTTTCCTTTGTTAATTTGGCGTACTATTTTCGTGTTTGTCTTCAAAGACTTAACTTGCCATTGAGTGAAGTCCTGTGCTTGTACAGCCAACAATTTCATGCAGAGCCTAGGTTAACACCCCAACCGTAACCATTACTTGTGCCCGTCGGCGATCTATTATAAGTTGTTTGGGTTGCCCAGTAGGCTTATTACACAATAGCTCTCGCCAGAGGTGATGCTACGGTGTAGGCTAATTAACACAATGGCTCTCGCCGATGTGATGCTACAGAGTAAGGTCTTATTCGCCAAACACTTGCAGACCAACAAGTAACACGATTGGCCTTACAGCTAACCTGGGTCGGTCTTACCATTACAAGGAGGTTATTCACTCAATGAAGCAAGCAAGCTTTCATGTCTTCTGAGCAAGAGTCCTTAACTCTAGGCTCATTTTTATAGTCGTGGCATTAAGCCTTTACTAGTGGCGCTTGGCCTTGCTGTAGTACCTGATCAGGGTTTTGTTTCATGTGGCCTTATTGCCTTGTAATTTTATTTGGCACTTTTGCCTCAGTAGATGGCTTTGTAGCCTGATAGTGGGCATTTTTGCCTCGGCATGTTATGCGTTATTGTTTTCGCGAAGCCTTTGGGCTTTAGATGTCGTTGTGGTTAGAATACCCGATGAAAAATGTAAATGACATTGTGACTTGTTAACGGGGTTCGGCGCATGATAACAAACCTACGTCCCCGGATCTTATTCGTTGTTGTTTTACATAAGCTTAATAAGATTTCTTGGGTATTATGCCCGCCCAAGACTTCAGATTTTACATCGTTCCTTTCAAGGATAATACTTTTTGAGGAACTTGGCGTTCCAAGGATGTTCCAGCTCTATGCCATGCTCATCAATCAGCACATATGCTCCGCTTCCAGCTACTCTTTTAATCACATAAGGGCCTTCCCATACTGGTTCCAACTTCCTACAACCCTTTTGCTGAGATGGAGGAATTTCTCGAAGTACCAACTCGCCGGATTGATATTCTCTTGGGATCACTCGCTTGTTATATTCTCTAGATAATCGACGATGATAATTTTCCATGTGCGTAAGAGCGATCAATCGCTGTTCTTCTAAATCATCAAGCTTGGCTAGAACTAAGTCGGTATTTAGATTCTTCTCCCATGCCTCATGCTTTGTAGTTGGTAAGATTACTTCAGAGGGGAGTACTGCTTCAGCACCATACGTAAGTAAGAAGGGAGATGCTCCTGTTGCTTCTCGGACAGTAGTCCTATAAGACCATAGAACATTATGTAAATGTTCACACCATGCTTTTTTATGCTTCTCCACCCTTTTATTAGCCTCAAGGATTTGCTTCAACAAAGTTTCTGTAGTATTGGTGGACCATGTGTTATCTGCTACCACCACTGGGCGAGCTATAGTGGTGCCTGGTACTATCATCGTATCATTTCCACTAGCAGCCTGTGGAATATCGCCTGCCGTAATAGGTTCAGCGACTACTGCCGGTGCTTCTTCTGCCACATGGAGTGCTTCGCCGGTAGCTCTTGGGATTTCATTAGCTGTTGTTGTACCCCTTGCGCTAGTGTTCTAAACTACTCCCGCAACATTACAGGACTCGCCGATTGATCTCTGAGTGACTCTACCACCATCAATATGCTCGCCGCAGGTATTTGCTTCTATTTCACTGTTGACCCTCCGCAGTAGCGCATTAGGCTCGGGTGTTCTTTCTGCATTCTCTAAGTGAGTAATATCTTCCATGTAAACCTCCTCTTGGCGTGATGTTCGCTGAACAGGTGGCCGCCGAGATGAACTTGCCAAAAAAGTATCTGTCAGACCAACTGGTTCCACACCCCTGCTTCTGGTGTTGTGGTGGCTACTGGGAAACATCACTGGTGTAGGGAGGATAGGATATCGTGGAGGCCTACCCGCCGGGGCTTTACCGCTTCTTCCCCTAGGACCCATTCGCCGAAGATCTGTAAAAGAAGACAAACACACTTCCTGACAGTATTGCTCTGTTAGTACTGTGGGTAAATGCCAAATTAGTTAGTTGGATTGCTTTTTCAGAATGTTGATGAATGAAGGACAAAAGTGGCAGCTTTAAATCACATGTTGTGCAGATGGTAATCTAATCATGACAAAAATTGCAAAAACATTATAGGTTATTGTAATTTTCCGATCAAAATGGCAGTACGTCGATTATTCTGAGAAAATTTGAAAATAGTTTCGTCTATGACCCTGAGATTTGTATTAACTCGCCGGAAAAGAATACCAATCTGCCGGAAATATATATCTATATTACTCATAGACGAACTCAAAGTAGCATGTTTTCCCACAACAGGGTAATAATCATACTAAAAATAACATTTTTTATACTCAAATGTACCACTTTCTCTGTTACTCATATGATAAAGGTGAAATATGTGATGAACCACCAAATCAAGCGAGCAAACTTTCAACTTTAACAAAAATAGCATCTAAACATGGCACGTCTACTAAAAATAGCAAAAAGATGTGCTGAAAACCCAGCTACGGCGCTTCAAAATACTATAAATAACCTAGTTTTCTCAATCTTAGCAATATTCTTCAAGAGAACATCATAACAGACCACAATATATGCTATCTAAGGCGAATCAATAAGAAAAAACAAAGAGAAGATCTTAAACAGCGAGACTAACACCTCTAAATAGCAATAAAAGGTGAGTAACAACACTACCGGCGAGATTTGCAACATGTAAATCATACCACTTATGGAAACAAGAGAACATATGATAACTCAACAAATCATGTTAAAATCAAAGGAAAAACAAGTTCAAAACCTTTTTTAGCGCCAAAATGTAACAGCCTAAAATCCCAAGGGCTAGATCTTAGGATGTACACCCAAATATTATACACAAACATACACCATATCATGGACACAATAGATAATAAAGAGTTAAGGGTTAGAAATACTTGACAAGAGGTTTTACTTGGTTCGCCCTCCTAAGTGAGGACTACATCCAAGGGTTATCACTATTATAAGCATGATTACAACTCTTCCTTTACCTTGCTAATCTTCTAGATTTAGTCTCTCAAATAAAAACCCTAATTTCAGCCTTGGGCTGTAGAGAGCAAGTATATCACTTTTCCTCTCTCCAGACCAATCCAAAATGTGTCCAACCCCTTTTTCAGTAGGTTTTCCCACTATTTATAGACCCTTACATATGGGTTACAGCTAATACAAACAAGTCTAAGACTGACAATAATTTGTCTTGACTCGTCGATGCACATCCATCGGCGACCTTATCTTCTGCTTTACCAGCATTGTCGATAGAATCTTCTAAGGGATAAGACTGCTGACTCGATCTCCACTGAGTCAAATAGTCAACCTGACAATGTATCCATTCTGACTCCTCTTTAATGCGCAACTACTTCTCAACTACCTGTGATGACGTGTCCTCTTTCGCTGATCTTTCTTTCGATGTAGCCTTTAGTTCTTATGTGCCTTCGCCGAGCTATATTATCTGGCTTCAGACTCATATGTCGCCAAGATCCTTCTTCGCTGATCCAAAGCATCTCCGCTGTATTCTTCTTGTACATCATCTCTTCTAGGATGTTTTATATCGAGAATGTATTTTCTACCCTTACAACAACAAAAGGCAGAAATGATCAATAAAGAAATTAATCAGGTAATCAGGGGAGACAAAGGAACAATCACGAGGGAAGCCCCGAAGGATCCCTCGGCAATGAACGAGGAAACACCAAACTTCACCCCGATAGAACCCACCGAGGACGTAAACATCGGAACTAGTGAGGAACCAAAAATTGTAAAAATTGGAACACTAATGAAACAGGAACAACGTGTGGAGCTGGATAAATTACTGAAGGAATACTCCGATGTCTTTGCTTGGAGAATGAGTGAGATGCCGGGAATTGAACCGCAAGCTTAGCATGCCACAACCTAGACATAAACCCTTCAGTGCGGCCATTAGAGCAAAGACCTAGAAAGCTAGCAGATGTATACCAGACGGCGGTGGAATCAGAACTTAACAAAATGATCGCGACAGGAATCATCAAGAAGATACAATATGCAGACTGGATTTCGAATATGGTCATCGTGCCAAAGAAAAACAAGGGAGTGCGGATCTGCATCGATTTTAGCAATCTAAACAAGGCATGCCCGAAGGATCCACACCCATTTCCCAGCATAGACCAAATGGTGGACGCAACAGCAGGACATGAACTTTTAAGTTTCATGGAGGCTATTCTGGCTACAACCAGATTCCTTTAGCAGAAGAAGATCAAAAGCACACATCATTTCTAACATCTAACAGGTTATACTGTTATACAAGAATGCCGTTTGGATTAAAGAACGCTGGTGCCACTCATCAAAAAGCTATGGAGAACATCTTCCGCCCATGGTTGAAGAAGACTGTTGAGGCATACGTAGACGACATGTTGGTGAAAAGCAAGAAGGCAAAAACTCACATCGAAGACCTGAGGGAAATACTGGAAAAAATGCGCCAAATCAATGTTAAAATCAACCCTGCAAAGTGTATCTTCGGAGTTACTTCGGGAAAGTTTTTGGGATACGTTGTCACGAAGACGGGTATCGAGGCAGATCCATTGAAGGCACAAGCGATCCGAGAGATGCCGTCGCCCACAACTGTAAAGGATGTACAAGCCCTAAATGGAAGGCTGGCAGCCCTCAGCAGATTCATTGCTCGATCCTCAGACAGATGTAAAAATTTCTTTAGCATTTTGAAAAAGGGAGAAAAGTTCACATGGACAGATGAGAGGGAGGCTGCATTCCAGGGAATCAAAAACTATTTGGCAAGCCTACCAGCCCTGCAGCGACCAGAAAGGGATGAAGACTTGAGACTCTACATTGCAGCAAACTCTGACGCCATCAGTGCAGTCCTAGTAACAACCATAGAAGAAGAAAAGCCGGTGTACTACATTAGCAGAACACTATTTCAGGCCGAGAAAAACTACACCAAGCTGGAGCAACTCATACTTGCGTTGGTTGTGGCAACTCAAAAGCTTCGAACATACTTCCAGGCACACAAAATCATTGTGCTAACCAAAACACCAATCAAATCCGTTCTAAAAAACATGCAGGCAACAGGGAAATTTGCGAAGTGGAACGCACAAATAGGACAGTATGACGTGGTCTATGAAATACGAACATCATTAAAATCGCACATCATCGCCGACTTTTTAGCAGAATTCCCAATCGAAGAAGATTACGAAGAAGAGCCAATACCAGGGATCGAGGACGAAGACGGACCGTCCGACTTACTAGAGCAAAGCCATCCTCGGAGGTGGGAAGTCTTCATCGACGGATCAGTATATGGAGATGGCCGAGGGGTAGGAATAGTCTTCACTTCGCCAGAAGGAAAGCGTACCGTATATGCTCTCCGATTGGAGTTCGATGCAACAAATAATGAAACCGAGTATGAGGCAATGATAAATACTCTAAAGCACATGATAGAAATGGAGATCCAAGAGGCACGCATAACCACATATTCACAACTCGTAGTGCGACAACTCGACGACAGCTACCTATCGAATGATTCCCTATCAAAATACAAGAAACTAGCAAGACGGCTAATGACGAAGATTCCCGATCTAAAAATTCGACACATCTGTAGGAATGACAACAGGCATGCAGATGCCCTGGCGTTTATCGCCTCGAAAATAACAGACCAAGACATCATTTCCATCAAAATTGGCAGAATAAAGAAATCATCGATAGAAGACTTCGGAGAAGAAATTGTTATGGCCATCCAGGACGAAGATGATGACTGGAGGGCACCCATAAGGAAATACATAGAGACCAAGGAATTACCAAGTAGCTCACTTGAAGCGCATAAAATAATGAGTAGATCAGCAAACTATCGACTTCTAGATGGAGTCCTATACCGACAGTCATTCCTGGGACCACTGCTGAGATGTGTTCATCGATTAGACGGAGTGGCATGAATAAGGGAACTACACAGTCGCGAAGCATGAACCCACAGTGGTGCAAGGTCACTCGCACAAAGAACCAAGGCTCAAGGGTACTACTGGCCATACATGCAGGCCGATGCAAAAGACATATCCCGAACATGTGATCCTTGTCAAAGATTCTCTAAAAGAATTCACGTGTCAGCGACAAACTTAATCCAGTGCTAAGCCCTTGGACTTTCGCCAAATGGGGTGTAAATATTGTCGGACCATTCATTCCAGGAACAGGGTAAATAAGGTACATTATCGTAGCAACCGATTACTTCTCCACATGGATCGAGGCTAAAGCTCTAAGAAGTCACTCAGGCCGAGAAGTGTTTACTTTCTTCTGGGAAAATATATTCTGTCGATTCGGGGTCCCTGCCGAGATAGTCTCGGATAATGCTCAGGAGTTCCTAAGTGCAGACGTCAGATAATTGTTAAACAAGTATAACGTAAGACTAGGAACTTCGACACCAATATATCCACAGAGCAACGGCCAGGACGAGGCAACCAATAAAACAATAGGGGATAACCTGAAAAAGCGAGTATTACATCACAAAAAACAGTGGTGCGAGCACCTGCACAACGTGCTATGGGCATTCTGAACCTCTCAAGGCGTGCAACAGGAATGACTCCATTTCACCTAACATATGGGACCGAGGCAGTGCTACCCACAGAAATAATGATACCAACGGATAAATACAAATCATGGGAACAAAATCTCACCGCAGACTTAATCTATGCAAAGCTGGACGACCTCGAAGAAGCTAGGGAAGAAGCTCGGTAGCACATCATCAATTACCAGCAAGAGCTAGCGCGAGGATACAACAAAAGAGTCATCGAAAGAGAATTTCAGCCAGGTGAGATGATACTGCGTGAAATCCCACCATACCAAAAGGGAAATGCAGGGAAACTAGAGCCAATATGGGAAGGACCGTTCAAAGTAAAACAAGTAGCAGGGAAAGGTGCCTACAAGTTAATCGACGAAAAAGATGGGGCAGGACTCGGCAACGCTTGGAACGCGAAGTACATAAGGAAATACTACACATAAAATATTTTTGTATTCTTGAAATAAAAGAAAGTTATTGCAAAACCATGTACAACTGAATCTCGAATCAAACTCCAAATTCTACTACGACAGATCTCCTAAGGCTTTCACGCCATAAAAACCGAACTGGCCAATAACGTCATCTCCTCTAGTGCCTCGACGCAATGAAACTAAACAGGCCATGACGCCAAGGCCCTGCCACAAATATAAAGACCTCGAATAGCAGGCACAGAGCTGATGCTCATATATGCCGTAAGGGCCCTACGAGCTATATGACAGTCCTCTACCCACAAGACACCCCGTTAGCGGTGGGTACTTTGCATCTAATCTACCTAAGCTAATGAAGCATTTGAACCCACTACCACACGACCATGAGGACCTCTTTTTTCTGAGGCGTCGAGGGGGCGATAAATGGGGTTAACATTCGCCTATACAGGTGAATGGAACCCCGAGGCAGCTAATTAGCGTACATTTATGGGAATGGCAAGCGAGTTACGCAGTAAAGGGACCTCCTCAAAAAATAAACCATTAGCCTCGAGGAGGGGCTATCGAGAAACAGAGGGGTCGAACTCTAGGCTGCGATAGGAGAATAATACCATTGTTAGGGCATTGTCCGGTCAAACCCACTAGCGTTGGTATGTCAAGCTAGTTGTCAGTTTTAGGTGTCAAAACTCAATTCTTGATTTAGCCTACTAGAGTTTAGATTTCGGAATTGGGATATAGACAAAGTAGTAGAGACCTTGAAGACGAAGACTGTGAAGACAAAGAAGACATCAATTATTCTTCATCGACAAAAGGTTAGTAGGAGTTATGACTTTATGGATATTCTTCTATTTCTACTTCATCTATAATTTCGAAATATAGTCGACTACTTTAGTAGTGATAATAGCGATTGAGATCGTATTCTTGTGTAACGTGGCCTTGTGTCATGACCAGTGTTTGATCCCACAAATACTGTGAGTACAAGAATGAATGAGACAGATTCGGTGCCATGTGTCCATTGCAATAGTTTGCTTGCAAACTGTTGGATATGGATGAATCTAAAGGAGTACTCTTGAGCAAAGAGTCCATGGATCACAGCTGAGGACGTTCACACGTCTAAGTTCTGGCTCAGCCCAGTACTTCCAGCGGAATCCAGATTTGACGAAATCTGACAGGCGCACGGTTCACGAACCGGTTTGCGTACCAGAAACTCGGAATTCTTCTGAGTTCGAGATGGCTATTTTGTTCACGTACTAGTACGTGAACCTGACGGTGGTCATCTTGCTGGTGTCGGATTTAGTGAATATTCTCCTAGAATTTCACCCTGAGTCAAATTCCAAAACTCCTTTATCTCTTAGATGGACTTGTGTAAAACATAAATTCTTTGTGTTCCATCTAACGATCCTCAATGAGTCAATAAGATAAGATTATCTCTGGTCTGTTGGATTTCTATCTTGAAGTGTTTTTGAGCTAACAAAACACTTGGCAGATAATTCTAAAAAGAATTCCAATTGAGATTAATCTCTATTACTTGGTTATCAAGTTTAGGGTTTCCCTAACTTGTGGGACAAGTAATTGATGCTTTATTCCAAAGCAACCTATCTTATTGAGTGCTATAAATAGAGGTGTCTACGGACAAATACCGCAAGCATCAAGCATACTTGAAGGTCCTTAGGGAAGGTAGCGTAAACTCTTTTCACTTCGGTGAATGCTTGTTGTGGTATAGTCATCCTCTATAGGTTGCAGCTCCTCTGGTAACTCCCTACGACTATAAAGACTTCTCTTGAGAGTTGGGAAGCACAGGTAGGAGATTGAAACCATCTTTGGTTGAAATCGGATTAACCTGTAACCTTGGTAACCTGATCACGTTCTTGTCTATTCTAAAGTCCGTCTCTTCTGATATAAGACTATTCAAGAACTGATACGTTACTCAACAAGGTTGGAAAGGTAGCAACGCACGGCTGCACTCGGTGTTGTAAGACCTAGTTAGCTCCAGTTATACAAGTTCCTTAAGTGGTTCTTCGTGTATAACTGAGGTAGATTCGAATTGGGCATTGCTTACTTGGTTTGCGTGTCAGCCCCGATTCAAGAAGTAGATTTCCGTATGACCTGGATTTAACAATCCGAAGGAAGTCATCTTGTGTGTGGTAAACTGATAGAGGACAGTTACACCATACGTCAACAGTAAGGTTGAAAAACCAGTATTGCTGACACAAGCCTTTGTCAGCGGTCAAAGCAACTCCTAGGCCTGTAAAGGACGTCAGCTGGGGGAATCAAGTGCGTGACGATCTGTGGGGGATCTAGAGACGTAAGGAAGGCGACAGTAGCCAATTCGCTTGGAGGGCTTGAGTTGGTCTCTGCTACATCCCAGACCGAAGTCTTATAGTAGGCTAGTGTTTGTAGTCAGTTTGTACTGGGCGGTGTTCAAACTGGACGAGGTCCCGAGGTTTTTCTGCAAGGCAGTTTCCTCGTTAAAAAAACGTTTGGTGTCTTGTGTGCTTTTACTTTCCGCATTATAACTCTGATTTATAATTAAAGCACCAAGTAGTACGTTATT
>JAJJMA010172976.1:0-35177 GCA_023529015.1 Papaver nudicaule
TGATTCTGGTGTGAATGTTGAAGTTAATCCTAATCTAGGTGTAGATGAGAATGTTGATTCTGGTGTCAATATTGAAGCAGATCCTAATGTAGGTGCATATGAGAATGTTAGGTTACACAGTAGGAAAGAAAGAAAAAAATCTGCATATGAGCGTGCTAGAGAACCGTTATACCCTTCATGTTCTAAAGGAAAGACAGCATTGTATGCTGCTATTAGACTCAATAACATAAAGACCCAATATGGGTTTTCTGACAATGGTACTACTGCTCTCTTAGAATTGATGAAAGAGTTGCTTCCTGATGAGAACACATTGCCGTCTAAGTACCATGACATAAAGAAAATGATCCAAGAACTAGGTATGGATTACATAACATATGATGCATGTGTAAATGACTGCATTTTATATTGGAAAACTGAGTCGACATTGGTTAAGTATCCGGTTTGTCAAGAACCTAGGTATAAGAAGGTTTTTAATGATGAGAGGAAACTTACACAAGTGGCTCAAAAGACTTTAAGGCATTTTCCGTTGATTGCGAGGCTGCAAAGGTTTTATAGTGTACCGTGGATAGCAGAGGCATTTCTGTGGCATTTCAAAGCAAAGTCAGATATTAATGTGATGCGTCATCCAGTCGATTCTTCGGCTTGGCGATGCGCAGATAACTTTTCTCCTGAGTTTGCCAAGGAACCAAGAAATGTCACACTTGGGATCTCAACCGACGGCTTCAACCCAAATGGATGTTTTGGTGCAAGTCACAGTTGTTGGCCGGTTATTCTGTGTCCGTACAACCTTCCTCCTTCGTTGTGTATGAAAAAAGAGTTCTCGATGTTATGTTTGTTAATATCTGGCCCAAAAGCACCAGGTAAAAGTTTACTTCCCTTCATTTCTTTGTTTCTGCAAGTTCTCTGAAAATATATTCTGAATTTTTGCATGTTAACATGTATGTGTAGGTAAAGATATTGATGTTTATCTACAACCACTGGTAGATGAACTCCTTGAGCTGTGGAATAAAGGTGTAATGACATACGACTCCTCCAGCAAGTCTGAGTTTCTTTTAAAAGCAAGACTTTTGTGGGCTATTCATGATTTTCCAGCTTTGGGTACGTTATCTGGATGTGTGACTCATGGTTATTATGGGTGTCCTACTTGTGGAGAAGGTACAGTTGCTGAATGGCTGCCTTTCAGTAAGAAGATATGTTATATGGGTCACCGGAGATGGCTGCCAGCGAAGCACAAATTTCGACTTGATAAATCAAATTTCAACGGATCGGTAGAGCATGGTGAAGCTCCATGGCCAATGACAGGAGAAGAAATTAAAGATAAGGTAGCAGATATCACAATTAAGAAGGGCAAGGGGAAACAACCAGCAGCAGATAAGAAACGTAAAAGGAAAGCGGCAGTGCAAGATGAAGATGTTGCAGATGATCACACCCTGTTTTCTCGCAGGTCTATTTTCTTCATGATTCAATGTATATACTTTAATTATATCTCAGAACTTATACGTATAAAACATACTTATTTATTTTGTTATTTTCTTGCAGGTCTATTCTATATGATTTGCCGTATTGGGCAGCACATGTGGTTCGACATCAAACAGATGTCATGCATACCGAGAAGAACATAACTGAGCATATTCTCAACACTCTGATGGGAAGTAGCAAGTCCAAAGATGGTCCTAATGCACGTAAAGATATGGAAGCCATGGGGATTAAAAAGAAGATGTGGTTGGGTGCTGCTGATCCCAAGACTGGTAAAACAACTATTGAAGATGGAACTTTTGCGATGACGAAGAACGAGAAGATTCAATTTTGTACTACTCTGAAGAACTTAAGTGTGCCCACTGGTTTCTCTTCCAATCTTCGCAGCATCGTTAGCATTACTCCTCCCGAGCTCAAGAATTTCAAGTCTCACGATTACCACGTTGTGATGCAAAATTTGCTTCAAATCCTGGTTCACTTCTCCCGAGACCAATTGAAGTGGAGGGTTTCTTCAAACAACAAGGAGCTGAGTCAACTATTCAATCAAATGAGATTGAACATGTTTCCCATCTCTTCTCGAGAAACAAGTGGGGTATTTCTTTGCAAAATTGTGCTCAATTTCATATGTGGCAATTCCGCCAAGATATCTTCGTTAGTTGGGGGAAGAATCTGCACGAGTCGGATTTTTTGAGGAACGTATCGAGAGAGAGTTGGATTTGGTTAGACAATGTGTGGTTGGTAAGCAAGGATCGGTTTTTTAGCAAGGTACGGATAGTGCGACTTCACTGCCTAAGGATCTACGAATTGCTCTTCTGCGTATAAGTATTTTTTTCAAAATTTTGTGCGCCAAGGTTATTAACAGAGAACATCTTGTAAAAGCTAAATCTAGTTTGGTGGAAGCAATGTGTGTATTGGAGAAACACTTTCCTCCGTCTTTTTTCGTTATTAGTATTCACTTGATGGTGCATCTGGCGGATGAAGCTTTAACATGCGGTCCTGTCAGATTCAGGTGGATGTATCCGTTTGAGAGGTAAATGCCATCCTTTTCTCTTTTTAGTTTCTATTTTCTTTGATTTGGACTTGTACTGAACCCTTGGCTTACTGAGTTTTGTAGGTTAATGAAAACTTTCAAGAATTTGGTGCGTAACAGAAGGTACATTGATGGCTGCATTGCAAGAGGGTATACATTACGCGAAGCTAGCTTATACTATATGGAGGACCTGTCAAAAGATGGTGACGGTACTCATAAACATAGTCGACAGGCCTTTTTGGATGACGACGATGAGTTTGCAGATGAGATGCCGTTGAGTAAAGGTAAAACAGTTACTTTAACTGATGTACAGTTTGAACAAGTGCGCAAATGGATTCTGTCCAAGTATGTGGGATTAGACGAATGGGAAAGGTATACTTCTTCATTACTTTTTCATGTTTAATGTTATGGCATTGTATACATTTTTGTAATTCTGAAAGCATTTAATGTTCTAACACAATGAGTTGGTGGATGTCATTGTAGGAAGTATGCTGCTTATGTTGACAGCTCCAAAGATGATACCGTAAAGAGATTTCATATATGGTTACGCGACGAGGTATAAGCTAAAAAGTTGTTTATAAAGTTATTTCAAATAGTTTAACCCAGTAAGTGATTAACTGATTCACAAATCTTCTTTTTGCAGTTGCTGGCAGCCAAAAAAGAAAATTCAGTACTTTGGCGACTAGTGCAAGGACCCCAGTTCAAGGCTACGTCGTATAAGAAATACCAAGTGAACGGCTATATCTTCGCTCCAAAACGTTACGAGGAGGGAAAGGTATGTCAAAACAGTGGTGTGTGTATGAAGGCCTTTACAAAACAGAGAGCAAAATCCTCTGACCTAAACTACAAGGAAACAGAAATGACCTATTATGGAGTTGTTCGAGAGATTATTGAGTTGAATTATGTGGATTTTGAAGAAACGGTTTTTTATTGTGATTGGGTCAAAGTTGAAGATAGAAGTCATGGGTACAAAATTGATCCTAGCTCAAAGGTGATAAAGGTCAACTTGTCTAAGTTGAGAAGCAGAGATACATTGCACGACGAGCCATTTATTCTTGCCTCTGAAGCGTCGCAAGTGTTTTACGCACCAGATGTTTCTGACATTGGATGGTCTGTGGTAATGCATTCTGCGCAAAGACTAACTACAGCAGTAGATGATTTTGAGGTTCCAACTGTTTACCAGTCAACTTTTACTGACAATGAGATTCTGGAATCTTATTGCTGTAGCTGAGGTAGCTTGAGGTAATGTCTCCTGCCTCTCTATTATCTTTCTTTTGTTTCCTTTTTCTGGTTTTTTTTGCAGTTACCTAACCTTCAATTTTTTAACTGTAGTTGGTAGAAGATTGACAAAGGAAATCCTATGGGAAGGTACCTACTATCAGGCCGAAGAGTATTACAGAACCAGGTACTGAAACTAGCTAGGTCTTATAGAACAAGAACACTAAGTAAACTTGAAATATTGTCTGAAACTAGCTAGGTTTCGTTATTATAAGTTCTGTTTTTTTGGCTAAGTGTAGCACCAAGTAAACTTGAAATATTGTCTAAGTATGGAATATTGTCTAAGTATGAAATATTGTCTAAGTATGAATGAAATTTTGGTATTGAATATCTTTGAATGAATGAAATTGATTCTATGAATGTATGATTCTGTGAATGTATGATTGGGGAATTGGGGAACTGTAGGTGCAGGGGAATGGGGGAATTCCAGGGGTATGATTGCCTGCAATTCCAGGGCTGGTAAACCAGGAAAATCTGCTTTTTTTTTTCTGTTAAAACTTTAGCAACGGTAATTTACAGTTTCTATTTTCAGGGAAAGTTGGTCTACGTTGACCTGGTCAAGGTTTAGCAACGGAGAAATTGCGTTGCTACAAAAAGAAAGTCGGTCTTCCTTGACCTGGTCAAGATTTAGCAACGGAAAAATTACGTTGCTAAAATATCCCCGGCAAAGGGAAGTCGGTCTTTGTTGACCTGGTCAAGGTTTAGAAACGGTAATGTGGCCGTTGCGGGCTAAAATAAGAAACGGAAATCGGGCCGTTGCTGGAAAATATCCGAAACGGAGAATAAGCCGTTGCTTACTAAAATCAGAAACGGAAAATCGGCCGTTGCGGGAAAAATTAAGCAACGGAAAATAAGCCGTTGCGGGCAAAATCTAGCAACGGCGGAACTGCTCCGTTGCTAGTACCGTTGCTAACCTTGAGACGCAACGGCAACATTACCGTTGCTAAAATTCGTCACACCATGAATCGCAACGGCCGGTCTCCGTTACTAACACTTTTCGCAACCCATGAGCACCGTTGCTACCCCCAAATATGGTGTAGTGTTAAAGGGGTACAACAAACAATTTTACTGAACAATTAAAACTGCATCACATATTACTATTAAACACTAAAAATCACGAGTGAAAGTAATGGTCAGTTGTTTGCATACAACAAACCATTTTAATTCTAGCAAGGTGGAGACCAGAACTTTACAAGGAACAAAATAATCTATCACTTGAAATTAATAATGTAGCCATAAATAGTTATAATCTCTTTATATAAGCTTCCTATTTTGTTTAAGAAAATGTACCTCCGAAAATAAGTCGATAAGAAAAAATAGACTTTACCACCACAAAATTATTACATTAGCTAGAATAAGGCACGCCAAACTGTAATATACTCGAAATATATTCATGTGCCGTAAAAGAAGTTTTCTTCAACATCTCGACCATTTGCTTATGTGTATCAGATGTCTAGGAAAGAATAGATACATGGTCAGAATATGCACCAACAAACGCACTACAATTGAGTCAAAGTTGGGAAGTGAAGAAAATGGAGAATGACCATCAATTTCCAAATTGCAAACATGAGTGGAGGGCTTGACAGTTTCAGGATTGAGTTCAAGAATGTTAAGAAAAGAAAATGCCCTTGCATCACCAGAATCCTCATATATAATCATTAGCTAAGTTGCACAGTGATAAATCAATCAAAATACGGCTCATATAAAACATACAGAAGCAAATACGGTTGATACGCAAGAAAATACGGTTCATAACTCATAGTACGGTTCACAAATTAGGGTACAGTTCACATCTTTGTGGCAAAATTTAAAACCCAAATACGTCTCGTTGTTCATCTGAGATGTGAGACGTACCCACCTGCTACTACATTCCGGTTCATACAAATAACAATACGGTTCATTCATACAAATTTGAACCGTATTTTCAACTATCAACAAAACCCAACCCTAAAATTAATCGATTCTAACTTAAACATGCAATTTAACACAAAATTGAAGGATGGGTGTTGTTAAAAAAACATTACCTGACTCGCATCCCGGTCACTTGTGCCTCATTAGACTCGATTCGATCTTCACCTTCAACATCTAGGTCTTCTTCTTCACCTTGGTTTTGAGACGTACCAATTCGACTGTGAATGCATCCACCTGATACTTATCATCATCGTCGGTGAAATGGTTTTCTAAACCTAAAGAAGAACAAACGGAGAAAGTAAAGGAGAAGTAGAATGTAAATAGCTTTAGGTTTTTTGGTTTGTTTTAAGTTAATTAGGGGGAGATTAAAAATGTTGCCAATCTGGTAAGGTTGATGCTTGCCCAGGTTACCATGGTACTCTTGGGAAGTCCTCGTGTTGATTTCCTTTTACTTTGGAATCGGCAAGGTGTATTTCCGTCCTCTTCCTCTGTGAATCGGTCATTTTAATGTGTTAACTCAGTCTTCAAAAATTTGCATTCCTGTGATCAAATCCATGATTTTTAAATCAAAACATCTTTAAATTACCAGATCAGTTTAGTCTGCGCCATATTCTTTCAAAAATCATATTGCACTCATCTTCAATGTTCCTCTAAAATATTTTTATTCTTTTTCTAGTTCTTGGTTTTACTCTGGTCTCATTAGATTCAATGAGATTTGTTACATTAAACTGTCCTTTATATGAAAACGTAACATCTGTTTCAGTTCTCCTTGTTCTCAGTAGTGCAGCGGTTTTCAAATCATTTTAATCTCTAGTAATTCATTTTAATGGATAACTAATATAATCATGTTTCCCCATTGCGTTTGCAGGAAAATGATTGAACCTTCATTGGCGTTTGCCATGATCTCTGTATTGGCATATGCGTTTGCAGCCACTGGTGTCCTAGTGTTAGTAAGACAGTTCGAGCGTTTGCTCTCATGGTTACTCAGAATTGTTGTTGGTGAGTTACTTTGTCCAAGAAGAGAAAACGATTCAGGAATCGGCCTCAAAGATTACTTTTGGCGCTTCTTTAGGTTTCTCAGAATTTCAAAAAATGAAGTCAAAGTTTGGAAATCCAGGAAAGTTTCGGTTTATAGAAGATTTGCTTTGATTGCTATAACTACTATTCCCCTTTTAGTTGTTAATCAAATCAATGAAGATATCTCTCATAGACGAGTCTTTAGGGAGCAAAAATAAATAATAATCAAAAGAGCAATTCCATACCTCACGCAAACCCTAGTTCACAGAAATCAAAGCCTGCGACAATGGAAACAACAACAAGTTTAACCAGCTCAACAAAAGAAGTATCTCAAATAACTGAAAAGCTTCAAGAAACTAATATAGACAATGGCAAAGGTGAGCTCATTCCCCATGAAGAATGCAAGTCTGATGAAGAAGATGAGCCAGAAATTAATTTGATTGGCACTATAGTAATGGAAGGAAGACTCACTGGTAAGATGGTGGAAAGGCACATAGGACGCACATGGGATTTCATCCCTGAAGGGGAGGTAACAGTGGCTGAGATTGAAAGAAATGTCATGATCTTCACCTTTCAAAACTGGGAGGCTGTCAAAAAAGTTTTTTAAGGCAGGCCATGGAGTATTGACGGTAACATGTTGATAGTTCATCTGTATGATCCAACTTCAACTTATGATGTATTAGAGTGGAACACTCATGAGTTCTGGATCTGGCTAGACAAACTCTTGTCAGAACATAGAAATCAAAAAGCTGTCAGAGATATGGATGCAACCATGGGAGAAGTAGTAGCCATCGACCCTCCCAAAGGAAAGCCAGCAGCAGGTGAATGCTTCAAAGTCTGTGTCAGGGTTAATCTCATCTCTCCTCTTCTTAGAGGCGCATTAGCAAAAACAAGAGCCAAAACAACCAAGTGGTACCGGTTCTTTTATGAGAAGCAGCCTCATAGAATTTGTAAAGAATGTTATGTCATCAAACATATTAAGAACAAGTGCAGTGAGAACAAAAAGAAGATGGAAGAGAAACACCTTGATCCAAAACAGTTTGGCCCAATTGTTGCAGTTACAAAAAATCCCAACCTACAGATTAGCACTGTTCCAACACCAAGGCAAACTAGAGGTATTCCAAGGCATACCCCATTCATTCCTCCAAAGGATGGAGTTAAAATTCTTGACCTTGAAGAAGAGACAGCTACTAATGATGATGTGGAAATGAGTGAGACTAACAATACCAGGGCAGGAAAAAGGCATCGTGTGGATAATAGTGGAGGCAATGATAGAACAATCACCACACAACTTCTGAGTAACCACAATGAACGCGCACCAGTGGCAATAGCTTCACAGAATCATCCAGTTGTGGGAAGGTTCAATCATTCGATGCAAGATGATGGGGAACCTAAGGTAAATACTAGTTATTCACAACTCCCTTTTGACTGTTCTTTTGATTACTATCGTATTTATTATAGTACATGCAAATTTATTCAATTCTTGACTTTAAAACTGCCGATTTGGTGCGCTAACTCTGAGGTTGTGTCTTTAAAGTTATATATTCATCATTTGGAAACTTGCTCTCCGCATGCTTTTAATTACATTACACATAATAACTGTAGGTGTTCTGTATTCATTATAAATCATTGGTCTATTTATCATCCCATAACCTGTAGGAATAGTCATTCCCAGTATAGTTGCACTTATAGTTTTCGTCTTATTTATTCTCCCCTGTCTTTAACAGTAAATTCATCTAGTAGGTGTAGTTCCCATACGTTTTTTATTTTGTCTTCACATATCCATCAAAGCAGTAAGACCATTTTCTTCAGAATTGTACATAACTCTGTAGGATTGCAGTTTAGTCATCACTCTCCACTGTTCAATAGTCATCACATTTTATTCACCCGGTTACAAAGGCATCTAAATACTAGTACTAGCAGTGCCCGTCCCTACTCAATCTAGTTCCATCGGAAAATCTGCAAGGATGAATGTATTAGCCTGGAATGTTCAAGGGTTTAAGAAAGCTTCAGCTAGAAATCATCTTAGAGATCTAATTAGAGCTCAAGATCCTGATATAATATTTCTCAGTGAAACTAAACTCAATAGTGACAAACTTAAGCCACTTCTCAAACCTTTCCAGTATCCTAATCAAGTAATACTAGACTCAGTAGGACTTTCTGGAGGTTTAGTTTTAATGTGGAAAAATGGGTTTTCACTAGAAGTTGTTAGCAATAAAAACTACATGATTCATGCTCTAGTACACACTGATCCCAGCAAGCCTGAGTGGCTTTTGAGTTGCATATATAGATATTCAAACAACCAAAAGAAAGCAGAGCAATGGGAGTTCATTCAAGAATTGGGTCAAAATGTTCAACAGCCATGGGTCCTAATTGGTGACTTAAATGTACATCTATCGGATAGCGTATGTGCACCAAGTACTTCTTCTGATGGTGGTATTTCTTCTATGCTTCATTCTATTGGCTTAGTAGACATAGGCTACATAGGAAGAAACTACACATGGTCAAGCAATAATGAAGGAACAGAGAGTAGAAGGTCTAGAATCGATTTGGCTCTAGTTAATGCAGAATGGTTAACAGAATTTCCTAACTCTAAGCTTCTTCATTTGGTTCGAAAAGGGAGTGATCACTGTCCCATATACTTCTTAGTAGATAGCAGTCAACCTAAACTCTGGAGGAGACCATGGAAATTCTACTACACATGGCTACATGATAAGACTTGTGCAATGCAAATTGCTAAGGCATGGGAGATACAAGTTGAAGGTACACCTGCATTCAAGTTAGCTAAGAAGCTTCAGCACACAAGGATTGAGCTTGGAAAGTGGAATCGAGAATACTTCGGAGACATTAACAACAGAGTCGATAATCTCCAGCAACAATTACTAGAGCTCCAACAACTTCCTACTACAAATTTTGTCTGTTCTCAAATCACTGAAGTTAGCAAGGATATCGATATGTGGCACAAGATACAACATGATTTTCAGAAGCAAAAATCTAGAGACACGTTTATCAAAGATGCTGATAATAACACAAAATATTTTCATACTTCTATTAATCGGAGAAGAACCAGAAACAATATAGATAGCTTAGTAGATAGGAATGGAGAATGGATGCATTCTAGGGAAGACATTGCTAACCTTCTTACTACAAACTTTAAGGACATTAGCACTTCAGTCAACCCTAACATCCAAGATAATCTGTATGCATTGCTTCCGAAGTGCATCACTGATGCAGAAAATGACCTTCTAGTATCTGTCCCGAGCATAGAAGAAATTCACTCAACCCTAAAGGAGATGGAAAGCCAGGACCAGATGGGTTTCCGGCTGGATTTTACAAGACTGAGTGGTCTACAGTGATAAGTGAGGTATGCAATATGGTACAACAATTCTTCAGAACAAAGTTTATGCCCAAGAGCTTGAACAAAACATACATATCCTTAATTCCAAAGAAGAAGAAATCGATTACTCCAGTTGATTTTCGCCCAATCGGGTTATGTAACACTGCTTACAAACTCATTTCCAAAATTCTTGTTAAGAGAATGAAACCACTGATGGACATGATTGTCTCACCTTATCAAGCAGCGTACATCTCTGGGAGGTTAATAAACGACAATACAATCATAACACATGAGCTAATACATTTTATGAAGCAAAAGCAGGGAGATGAGGGATGGCTAGCTCTCAAACTTGATATTTCCAAAGCCTTCGACAGGCTGGAATGGTCTTTCATCTTAAAGGTTTTATCCTCTTTCGGTTTTTCTCAGGAATGGTGTCAGATGGTACATCATTGTATAAGTACAACAATACTTGCTGTTTTGCTTAATGGGTCTCCTTGTAAAGAATTTCATCCAACTCGAGGAGTTAGGTAAGGAGACCCATTGTCGCCTTACTTGTTCATTTTGGCAATGGAGTTCTTATCAAGAACTCTTGCTTCTGCACATAATGACAAGTCAATTGAAGGGATCTCTATCAATAGTGAAGCCCCAACCATCAATCATCTTTTTTTTTGCAGATGATTGTCTTATGTTTACTCAAGCAAACATGGTAAGTGTACATAGTATCTTGGAAGTTATGGAGATGTTCGGAAATCAGTCAGGCCAAGTAATAAATTACGACAAATCAGCTATATACTTCAGCAGGAATGTGAAACCAGATATTTGTGATGGTCTACGAGAAATACTGGGTGTTAAGCTTATTGAAGGAAAGGAGAAATACCTAGGATCTCCAATTCTACTCGGAAAATCAAAAGTTGAAGCATTTGAAGATGTGAATTTAATTTTTCAACGACGACTAGATAGTTGGCAATCTAAATCCCTATGCCAAGCTGGTCGTTCTACAATGGTGAAACATGTATTGAATGCCACACCATTATATCAGATGAGCACATTTAAGATGCCAAAGACATTTCTCTCCCAGTTAGAAGCTTTAGAAAGACGGTTCTGGTGGGGTTATCGTTCTAACAGGGGTGCGTGTCTCCTTTCATGGCAACAAATGTGTAAATCTAAAGATGTTGGGGGTCTTGGCTTCAGAGATTTAGAAGGATTGAATCATGCATTACTCATCAAATTAGCCTGACGGATAAGTAATCAGCAAGACAAACTTTGGGTGCAACTTCTTCGAGCCAAATACTTCAACAACATAGAATTCAGGCATCTTCAGGGAGAAAAAAGCAAATGCTCATGGGTCTGGAGAGGCATAGAAACAAGACTTTCTTATCTACAGACTAATCTCTTAATGATGGTTAACAATGGAAAGTCAACACACATATGGAACGACAGATGGGTCAGAGATGAACCTAATAAGCTAACTCCCAACAATTCTTCTGGTAATCAGCTAGTGTATGTCAGTGAACTGATGATTTCAGGAACAAACTTGTGGAATGTCGCTCTTATCTCAAGTCTGCTCAACCAAGTAATACTGCAGAAGATTATATCCCTTCCAATAACTCAAGATGAAGAAGATGTGCAAATATGGCTTCCAGCTCGAGATGGCAAGTTCAATGTTAAAAGTGCATATAAAGCAATTACGGGAGGACAATATGACACTCAATCTCCAGGAGACCAAGTACCATGTGAAGTTTACAAAGTACTATGGAGGTGCAGAGTTCCACACATAGTTAAATTGTTTGTTTGGAAATGTTTAAAGGGTATGTGCCTACTTGTGTTAGGCTGGCAAAAGTTAAGAGAAGAATCGACACAACATGCTGTGTGTGTCAGAACCAAGAGGAAACCATAAAACACATAATCTTCCACTGTGACCATGCTCCTGCAACTTGGAGGAAGGTTAATGTAGATATTGATCAAGTCTCTGCTAATGGAATAGGTGCTAAAGAATGGATTATTTCTTGGTTCAACAACCATAACAACCTAGACAGCGAAGAGCAGGAAAAATGGATGATAAAGAATATGGTTGGAAGATGGATTATCTGGAAGGAACGATGCAATTGCCTTTATCAAAATGAAAAGATCAATGCACACAGCACGGCTCAGAAGATTCAGTTCCACTTCAACAAATTTCGTGTCCAGTTTTTCTGATCTAACCAATGTGAATATGCAGGTTGAACCAAGAATTCAAAGTTGGCTTCCTCCTCCAGTGGGAATTGACAAGATTAACGTTGATGCTTCTTTCTGTGATGTTACTAAGAACTTGGGTATCAGACTAATACTAAGAAACTCTATGGGTGCAGGAACATGAGCAAAAGGGATCGGAGAAGGTAAAGCCTTAGATGCGGAGGAAGGGGAGTGTCTAGCTGTGAAGGAAGCATTGGTTTGGGCTATGGAGAAACAGTTAACAGATATTCAAATTGAAACAGATGCAAAAACAGTAGTGCAATCAGTCACATCCAACACACCCCTAGACAGATGGGAGAGCAGACGACATATCAGAGATATTCAGCTGCTACTTTCTAAGTTTAACTCCAGTAGCATTTCTTTTATTAGTAGAGATTTCAATGGAGTCGCAGATGCGATTTCCAAGTTTAGTCGTCGTAATTCCTGCAACTTTGAGCAGCTTGATTCTTTTTATCCATGGATTACATTAAAACTGAACCATGATACCAATCATGGAACTTTTTGATCATTCAATAAAAGTATTAGTTATAAAAAAAAAAAGTTAATTAGGGGGAGTGGGGATATTAGGACACCCCTCAACACTCACCTGGGATAAGTATAGTATCTTGGAGCCTTTTCTTAAAATGGGAAGCCCCTAAAATAGCCTTGTTTTTCTGGCCTCGAGGGCCTGGTCCAGTGGCACTGTCGGACAGAATACCCTCAGCTAGGGCCGGTTCTGAAAGTATATCCCAATTTTCCCACATGGGAAAAGCTAGTGGCTAACGGGAGGGCAACAAAATTCAAAATGGGTCCCAAACGTAACATTCCTTTCCTGTCCCTTCCCTTCCCTTCCCTTTGGTATTAAAATCTCCATTTAATTCCTCCGCAAAATCTTTCAAACGCAAAATCTTTCTCTACACAAACAAAGAAAGAGTCTCGTTGGATATTTTATTGCCAAATTTACAAAAAACTAATTCTTAAAAAAAAATACATACAGTTGGAAACAAAATTCATTAGAGAGAGAGAGAGAAAATTGAATGATGAAAGCTTTGGATTCTTGTCTAATCAAAGGAATTTAAAGTGGTTATTTTCTTTTAAAGGTATTTAAAGAGAGATGATGGATAGTGGTGGTGCTGTTGATGTTATAAGGGGTCAAAGACTGCTGCTTGTGATTCTAAAGGTACTTCTTTTTTTTTTTTCTTACTTTGTATTAGGGTTTGGAATTTCATCTTTTTCTTGTTTTAGATTGTAATTTTTTTTCTTGGTTAGGCTCAAATTTCCTTTTCGTTTTCTTTAATTGGGCGTTTTGTTAGGATTGAATTGACATTTGGTGGTGGTCTTCTTGGGTTTTTGTTTTCAAGAGCTATTTCTGCTATTTCTTAATTTTGATCGGTATCGATAAAGATTGTTTTTTGAGAATTTTCAACACGAATTTAATTGGTGTGAACTTCGCTGGTTGTAGAGGAAGTCCTGATTTCTATCTTTTGTGGATGATGGTTTTTAGAAGAATATCTCAATAGTATGGGCGGTAAGAGATGGTTGAAAGGACGGGGATTCGGCAGTAAATTTAGGATGATGAAGTGTCTTGGTTCAGGAGAACATTTGAATGTGGATGAAATGGTTCCTTCATCTGAGTCCCTTGCAACTAGGGATTATTCAGCAACAAGTGGTGGATATTCTTCTCAAGTTGGTGAGAGTGAACAAAAGCAACCTGATAATATTAGCAACATTGAAGAAGCTGAATCATCTCTTCGGGAGAGTGGTTGTTTGAACTACGAGGTTTGTTTCTCTTAATTTGTCTTTCATCGATGTTCTGGAGTCCTTTTCTCGCAATTTAAATATTTTAGATATTTTGTCGCAATTTCAATATTTTGGCATATTCTGTTGAAATTTTCAACAGAATATGCCCTCCTCATCAGAAAGAAACTTTTGTCGCAATTTAAATATTTTAGTTCTTGTGGGAGTGTTTTCTTTGCATATTTGCTGAATTTGTTTAGTCTATCTGCATTGTGAAACTACTATGTGAGAACAGTTGACATGGTATAATAGTTCATATGTCCTTTCCATTAAAATTGTCAATCTGTTAGCTTTACTCGGACGGATTTTTTATTTTTTGCCTTAACAGAAATTCTGAGTTAACTAAAAGCCCAATGTTTCCAAAAACAGTTCCTTGGCATATTCTATTGTAGCTGATAACTAATATAGTTTTCTCTGTTTTCTAAATGTTAGATGTTACACCACCATTATTAGTTCCTTCAGTTGACATAATAATGTGATGGAATATTTGTGTCTTATTTCAATTGGCTTACAAAATCATCACCTATTAATAGGAAGCGAGAGCCTTGTTAGGAAGGCTTGAGTATCAAAAAGGAAACTTAGAGGCAGCTCTTCATGTGTTTGAAGGAATAGACATTGCTTCTGTGACTCCCAAAATGAAAGTCTGCATAGCCAGAAGAGGCGACATGAGAAAAGGCGAACGCCGAAAACGACGTTCTTCAAGTGATATTGCCCTACCCATGTCGATGCATGCTGTTAGTTTACTCTTCGAAGCCATATTTCTCAAAGCAAAATCACTACAGGCCCTTGGGAGGTATAGAGGTATGATTTTGGACTTGAATTTAAATTGTCAAAAATATCTGTTTGTTTTTTGAAATCTTAGCATGGTATTATAAAGATTGATTGTTGTTGGTATTATCATTCAAAGGAAATTGGAAGCTATGAATGACATTTGTCCATTGTCGAGTGTCTAATTCTGTGCAGTACATTTTTGCAGAAGCTGCTCAGTCATGCAAAATTATACTCGACACCGTCGAATCTGCATTACCAGAAGGCTTGCCTGAGAATTTCGGTAGTGATTGTAAACTGCAGGATACTTTAAGTAAGGCAGTCGAGTTACTTCCAGAGCTATGGAAACTTGATGGTTCTCCCCACGAAGCAATATCATCGTACCGAAGGGCCCTTCTTCACCATTGGAATCTTGATACAGAGACTACCGCAAGGATACAGAAAGAGTTTGCCATTTATCTTCTTTATGGTGGCACTGATGCCACCCCTCCAAACCTCCGCTATCAAGTTGAAGGGTCTTTTGTACCTAGGAACAACACTGAGGAGGCCGTTCTTCTTCTAATAATTTTGTTGCGGGGTTCTGCTCTTAAACGGATCGAGTGGGACCCATCAATCCTCGATCATCTCTGTTTTGGGCTCTCTGTATCAGGAGCACTAAGGGGCTTAGCAACTCAGATTGAAGGATTGCTTCCTGGAGTTATGGACAGGGATGAGAGATACTACATTCTTTCACTGTGTTACTGTGGGGAAGGTGAGAGTACAGTTTCTTTAAATCTGTTAAGGAAACTCCTGAGCAAAGCACAAAACCCAAATTGCATAAATGCTCTATTATTGGCTTCAAAGATTTGTGCAGAGAACCCTAATTTGGCAGAACAAGGTATAAATTTCGCAAGCAGAGCAGTTGAAAGGTTGCAGGGAAGATGTGATCAGATGGCCAGTTCTGCACATCACTTTCTAGGTGTCTCATTGTCAGCTGAAGCACAATCTGTGATGACTGATTCCGAAAGGGTTAGAAAACAGTCCGAGTCGCTGGAAGCATTACAAAATGCTGAGAGGACTATGAAAGATATAGACCCTGAAATTATCTACCATCTTAGCCTAGAAAATGCTGAGCAGAGAAAGTTGGATTCTGCTTTAAATTATGCGATGCAGTTGCTGAAATTGGAAGCTGGGTCCAATGTTAGAGGATGGATTTTGTTGACTCGGATATTATCAGGTCAAAAACGGTATCTCGATGCTGAAACTATCATCAACGCTGCTCTTGATCAAACTGGAAAATGGTCTCAAGGAAAATTATTACGAATCAAAGCTAAGCTTCAGATAGCTCAAGGTCACGTGAAAAATGCTGTTGAGACATATACTCATCTTCTTGCTATCCTTCAAGTTCAGAATAGAAGTCCAGGGCTTCAGAAAAATCTTAAGGTTCAAAAATCTGTATTATTATTTTTATTTTTTGCAATTTTATTTTGAAGCCAGTGGTTCATGCAATTTACTTAAGTCTCTTTGAATGACAGGGTGGTAGTGGTATCCATGATAGAAATTTGGAAGTAGATATCTGGCATGATCTGGCGAAAGTGTATATTAGCTTGTCACAGTGGCGGGATGCTGAGGTCTGTCTCTCCAAATCTGAGGCCGTTTCACCTTATTCTGCTTCTAGGTGGCACACAACAGGTACATTTGTGTTGTCTTTTCTTTCTTTTCATGTATCTATCCTTCCTAGTCTTGATTGTCATATAGCCCTAATCAAGGTAACTGATTTATACGTTCAATTTGCTTATGGTCACATCTATTTCCAGGTTTATTATGTGAAGCAAAAGGCCTTTATAAAGAAGCCCTAAAAGCATTTACAAGTGCATTACATGTTGATTCGAACTTTATACCAAGCTTAGTTGCTACAGCTAATATTCTCAGACAACAAGGAAATAATCACTCGATGAATATTGCAAGAAGTTACTTAACAGAAGCACTACGTCTCGATAGAACAAATGTACCTGCTTGGTACAATCTAGGGATGCTTTACAAAGAAGAAGCTAAGGGTGGGGGTCATGCTGCTGTGACATCTTTAAATGAAGCGGCTGAGTGTTTTGAAGTGGCTGAAGTACTTGAAGAATCTGAACCAGTTGAACCTTTCAGATAACCCCGTAAATATATACACCAAAATACATCTGTATACATACATGCATAACTACCTCTTGTGTAAGTAAAGCAATGATTGAATAAATCTTGTAGTTTGCCCATTCCAACGTTTTTGTTTTGTTTTGAGGTTTTTAAGCTACTTTCTTTTTCTCTTTTGATGTAATTTAGTAGCCTCCAAAAGCTAAGAATGATTGAAAACAATAATATATCTCCTGGAATCTTTGTTCCAAGTGTGAAGAGAATGACAGGTTACCAGCTGCCGGATTTAAACTACCTTGGAGGAAGTGGGGATTGTGGGTGCATGAATCAAAGGAACCATGACTCGCAAGCCTGAGCTAGGACTCGGCAGAGACAGTGTGGGTGAAATACTGAAAAAGGTAAGCATCACCAGGAAAGTTAACTTCCATTAATATTTCATTTTTAAGTTCAACCCATCCCCTCTTTGACAGCATACATGGGAAAACGTGGTAGCCCGGTAGGGGTACTAAAATAGAATAACACTCACCGATCCATCTCTCTAACAGAGCACGATTCAATTTCTCTGGTTCTGTAGACAAAAATGCTTGGTAAACCAAAAAAACACAACCTAAAACAATTCCTCTCACAACCGAACCTAAAAAATGGATCCCCTGCATTTTTAGGGGTGTCGGATCCCATCCCGTATGTGAAAAGCATTATTTTGGAGGTGTTTTCTTGTCTACTAAGAATAAATTGTGACGGCGTTATCATTGTTGATATTTATTTGTAACCTTATTTGTGTCGGAATAGTAATTTTTAGACTACTTAGGGAATTCATGTTGGTCAGATTGTTGCTTCAAAAAAAAAAAAAAAATGTTGGTCAGATTGTGCGGTTAGCAAGAGTACCAAAAAGAGGTTTTTGATAAAATATCTGCAGTGCATAAATACAACCCACACTTAGACTAATTACAACCCAATCAAATACATAATTAGCTACATACAATCCTAGTTATTTATATTTCAAAAAAAAAATCCTAGTTATTTTTAACTTTTTTACATACAACCAAACATGAAATCAAAATATCTTAGGCGATTTAGACTACATCTTCCCACACCACTGTCATCACCGGCGTCAGCCTACTGAAAAACAATTATGATCAACTTTAATCAACATCGATCTTAATCAAATCAAACAATAAACTGGTAAAGATCATTGATATTAATCGTCATCTAGATGAGGTTAGCATCAATTATGTTAATCATTACTAGGTGAAGTTACTCAGTCAACATATATGGTTCAGTAAAATGAGCCAAAATGAAATCGATCATTATCATTCTTGCAACCCACGAAGCAAATTTATGGCAATCACACATCTAGCCCCTATATGATTGACATTTTTCATTTGCCCCTAAATAAATGGTGTACCAAAGAGAAGTCGATGGATCATGTGGTTGTTTATGTTCAACTGATGGGTAAACTAAAACTATACAACATTAATATTTAGGATTGAAAGGAAGACAAACATGAGACCGGGATTAAGTGATTCCCTGAATGAAATCTTAGGTTCTCTTTATTTTTTTTTGATGATCAAAATTTTACATTGATAAGAAAAGGGTTAGTTATTTTTGTGTCATGATTAGGGTTTGGCTTAAGCACTTTTGGTTGCATTTAGTCATTTGGAAAATAAAATAAATGAGAACTTTAAAAGTGAAATTAGGATTGTATTTAGTCAAAGTGTGGATTGTATTTAGTCACTGCCCTTTTTTAATCAATAAAATTAATTTTATTAAGCTAAATAAAGTTTACGGTGTGTTACCCCCTAATGCCTATACTTTAGGGGTATAGTGATTCCTAAACCAATTTAAAAACCCAAGAAGTTTTCTCTCTCCTCTCTAGAATAGTGTTTTTTCTTATGAAGAACTTTGAAGAAACTCAAGAACAAAGAAGATTCTGATTATCTACCATCTCCAAAATAATTAGATCCCATAAAAAATATCAAACAAGCTACTCTACCCATATCCTAGACCTCACCAATATTGATCTTTTTCCTACCATGAACCAAGCAAAAACCCATCAAAGAATAGTAAAACACCTATCTGCTCAAACTAAAACTAAGAACATCATCTCCACTTACCAAATCATCAAGAAAACCAATCAAAGAAACAAGAAGCATTGATGAAAACACTCATAATAAAGCCAAATGAAGATGAACCTCATATCTCTCTGTTGAAAAAGCCCTGTTATCAAACCCAAAAATGGAATCCAAAGTTCTAATTGACTATTTTGAAGATTCAATCATTCTCAATAACAATACTGGACAGTACCTTCTCTTTCATATTGACATAAATAATCTCAGAACAACAAACATTACTATTATAAACATCAAACAAACCAAATCATCAAGCATAACTATTAAAAGTAAACCATAAATATCCATCATCACAACCATATATACAAGCCCAAGAGAAAATACCCATAAAAACATAAGTACTAACCATAAAAAGAGAAAAAAAAAGAGGAAAAAGAAACACAACTTTAGTTCTAAATAAGGAAAGGAATATGTTTAAACAAAAATCAAAAATTCCTATCCCCCGTGATCAAACCCAGAAAAAAAACACCATCCGCAAGAAGATAACAGCCACCCCCTACTTGTCTTACCTTGCCTTAGAGATAGAAAAACCTTGGCACTTGAAGTCTTTCAATCTCAGGCATCAGGTTCTCATAAAAATTCTCCTCCCCGAGGGCTGTAATTTCTGCATCACCACCATGAGCACCATAATAAGAAAACCAAGTAAGATGTGGAGTTGGAGGCATAGGGATATCCTGCATGACAACTTCTTCTTCATCTTCTTCCCCTGCTGCTACAATATTATCCCCTACTGAATCAGGTTCTGGTGCTTCAACCGCCTCAGCTACCTCTTGTGCCTGTTCTGCTACTGGTGCTTGCTCTGCTTCAGGTTCAGGTACTGGTGCAGGCTCTGGGGTTCCTTCATCTGGAACTGGTTCTGCTGTGGTCCCACTACTCTCCCCTGGGTAAAAACCTTTTCTTGCTTCAGTGCTCAACCCTCCATCCACCCATTCTGGTACTTGACTTGGATTGGTTCTGGCCAGCGGTTCAACATCATGAATTGGTCCCATTCTATCATAAAGATGTTCCTGATCCCACCACAAAGGACGATCAGTTCTAGAAGAAGAAAAAGGCCTTCATTCTCCCTCAATATCCTGCTTAAACAACTCACCATTGATCTTGATAACTCTCTTAGGAATAATAGCCCTACAAGGATTGTTGACATATGCTGGATTGAGTCATGGATTGTTGGTTGGATTTGCCATTTCTATTCTATAAAAATGGAAATTTCTCTGAATGGTTTAGAGGACAAGAATAAGAAAATGGTAAAAAATAAAAATGGGGTCCCTAAAGATTTTATATCATCTAGCCTTTGACTTACCCTGTTTTGGGTAGTTAATGCCCTTACCATCCTAATAAATAACCATAATTATAAAGTCTTCTGGCTGTTCCAACTACACCTCTTGGAAAGTAATTATGAAAGTTACTCTAAAGGCATGCAATTAGAGGGAAATATGAAAAATAGTAATAAAGGGGATGTTTTTACCTCTGATTTATTATCTCAAACCCTTTCGCTTTCCTATCCCATCACAGTTAATGCTAATACTATCCCCTTAAGCAAGCCCACTGTTCAAAGTAATCCATCCCATCAAAGCCTTTCAATTTTCCTGTCTAATAAATGCAACTATCAATTTTCTTTCAAAATCTCAAAAAGTGGCATTTTGCTAAAGTATTACTACATCAACACCAATATAATCCAACACATGTTGCTCAAAGATAATTATTTTACCCACTATCATGCTCATCTTCAAAAACCAGATAAAATCCTCACTCAGCACAAAATAAAGACAAACCTAGCTTGGCACATAATTTTTCCTATTAACCTCATATCCAATAGGTCCAAGATAGATTCTATAGCCAACACTTTTAACAAGCAAATAAGGAAAAGTTATGATAGTAGAATAAGTGAAAGGGTTTTATTATGTCTCTTAAAAATTTGTTTACAAAACACCATGGTCAAAAATTCAATTTTTGAAAAAACTGAAATCTCTAGGCACAATTTTAAATTCATTTTGACCTACATTTGTAAAACAAAAAACAATATCACTTTTCGAAACCTAAACATAAAGTTTAAAAATGAGCTTCAGAGAATATTCCCAAAAAATGTGGGACAAAATATCCATTTATACTGACCTTATTAACTGTGTTGTGTTCTCTTTCCCGTGCAGTTTCTCTCCTTGGGCCCTCCACAAAAGTTATTACAAAAAAAGCATTATATTAACCTATCACCAAAATCCTGGCAAGTACATTAAAACCATAAATACCCAATCTAATCAACATCAGACATTCAATAGGTCAACCCCTACAACTTATCAAAGAAAATCCAATAATATCAATTTCATCATCACTTTACCTAACATCAGTAGAAGCAACTCTTTCATAACTCTGTTCAATAACCATTTGTGTTCCCAATAAACATGTGTCACTTTCTGGATATGGGAGTCAACAATTTTGGAATACATTTTACCTGTATGAAAGAAAGTGTTAACCTCAACTTTAATTCAAATTATAACTGGTACACTAAAAATATCATCTACTGTCAGTCTTTGAGTAAGGCTATAAATCCAACCCCTAGTAGAAGACCTTACTTACTCAAATTTTTTCCAGCTTCCCAAAGCAAGGTTATTTGGAGTACCACTGATTCAAAAAATCACTGCAACAAAAACAAAATAAACAACAAATGTCAGAAATCTAAGGAAAATCAAGAAACAAATCTTCATAGCCAGAGTATCCTACTTATTAGTAGTACTGCTATCAAAAGAAACATCACCTCAAGCACTCTTTACTCTGACCTCTCACAAAATATCCAAAATATCTACAATGGAAAACACCTTGGCTGTTATATATATAACCCCAACCACAACATTCAATTCATACCAAATTCTACAAGGAGAACCAACCACATAAAATTTATGACACTAGGTACCAGTAATCTTGAAACAACTGTCTCTATTATCACTAATCAAATGGAAACTAAACGCATATTACCCAAGAAAAAAGCCCCCATTGTCCATCTAATCTCAGAAAATCTTACTCAACCCACAAAACAAAACTGGAGACAATGTATTGTTGGTAAAAGTTGTGCTCCAAGACAACTTTCTACAAGATAAGTTTACCAGTGTATCAAAAACTGGTGGAAACTTGATGAACCAGTACATGTAGGTAATTACAGAAATGAAAAGAACTTTTCCTGTCTTTGAATTACCTCTATGAGAGATATTCAAGTTCTCCTTGAAGGAGGAACCTGGGTGGTTTGTAATGAACTGTTTGTTATGAAAGAAGTTCCTGAAGATGACTTCCAACACTTCAACCAAAATTCATTTGCGATGATTACTGTTTTAAAAAAGTTTTATTTACCTTTAGTTATCCTATCATATCTTATTTCTGGGAGTTTGTTAATATGTTAGCTTGGAACTATCAAGGCCTAGGTCAACATGAAACTAGAAAACACCTCAACCAACACCTAAACAAAATCAAACCAGATATCATATTTCTCCCAAATTATTGGATTGTTCCACCCATAGGCAAAGTAGGAGGTCTTGTGCTGGGGTAGAACAATGGCATTGATATTACCATTGAGAGTCATACAAGCAACCAAATAAATGCTATAGTGAAGGATAAGATATCAAACTCTATATGGCTTCTAACTGGTCTCTATGGTAGTCCTTACACTACTGAGAAAAAGTTGGATTCCTGGAATCAGATTATTCAAATGGCTACCATTATGAATATCCCTTGGGTCATAATTGGAGACCTAAACATTACTCTTCACAATTATGAAAAAAAGGGGGCTTGTCCTATTGACAAAAAAGAAGCTGATATCTTCAAGGATATTATTTCAGAAGCTAAACTAATTGATATGGGATTCACAGGATATCCTTATACCTGGAGTAATCATAGGAAAGGCAAATTCCATAGTGAAGTGAGACTTGATAGAGGTATCTGTAACACCCTTTGGTACAGTCTCTTACCTACCTCTATTATCCAACATATTCCTACTTTTGTTGGAGACCACCAAATGATCCTCCTCAATACTTTTACTCCATGGGATGATGGGCCTAAACCCTTCAAACATTTTGGTACCTGGATGTACCACCCAGATTACACAAATCAAATAAAAGCTGGGTGGGATATTGAAATAGGAAGATCTCCTGCTTTAGGTCTGTTAAAAGACTTAGGCACACTAAACACATTCTCAAAGATTGGAACAAACTTACTTTTGGCAACATAGAAAATAACATAGAAAAAACCAGAAAAAACATCACAGAAACCAAAAATAGACCAGAAAGCAACCAACAAAATCAGAAATTACAAGACCTAGCCCATGAGTTGGAATACTGGGAATATATTGAAGAAGAGTTCTGGAAAATCAAAAGCAGAGACCAACAGATAGAATTAGGGGACAAAAATACAAACTATTTTCATGGTCTAGCTAATACTAGATTCAGAAACAGCAGAATAGACTCTCTTAAAGACTCCAATGGAGTATGGGCTCAAGACAGAAAGAATGTTTCTGATATTCTCACCAAGCACTTTAGTGGTGTTGCCACCTCTAGAGATGCCACCATAAACAAGCATCATCTTGACATCATCCCTACCAGTATAACCATGGAAGAAAACATCACTCTGTGTGTTATCCCTACCTCTGATGAAATCAAATTTGCCCTATTCCAAATGAAACCTGATAAGTCTCCTGGTCCTGATGGCTTTGGGCCAAATTTCTATCAAAAAAACTGGAACATAGTAGGGGAAAATGTTACTAATATGATCCAGAATTTCTTTTCAACTGGCCATATTCTAAAAGAGATAAACTCTACTTTTATATCTCTCATTCCTAAAAATGAAAATCCCACCTCTGCTGTGGAATTTAGACCCATAGCCCTTTGCAACACTACTTACAAAATCATATCTAAAGTTATTGCCAACAGAATTAAGCCTTTACTTGACAACATCATATCTCCTTACCAATCTGCTTTTGTCCCTGGAAGGCAAATTTCTGACAATATTGCCACTGCTCATGAACTTATTCATTGTATGAGAAATAAAAAAAAAAATGATTTACATGGGTCTCAAAATTGACATGTCCAAAGCTTTTGACAGAGTGGAATAGGACTTTTTGATGAAAATACTAGCTAAACTAAGTTTCAATGAACACTTTTGCAAAATAATAAAGGAATGCATCAGTACTACTAGTCTGGCAGTGATGCTAAATGGTGTCCCTTGTGATTTTTTCAAACCTACTAGAGGCTTAAGACAGGGAGATCCTCTTTCACCTTATCTTTTTCTTCTATGTATGAAATCCTTATCTAGAACTATAATGCATGAAGAAACTATAAACAATTTAACTGGTATAAGACTTTCCAATAGTGCTAACCCTATATCTCATTTATTATTTGCTGATGATTGTCTGGTTTTTTGTGATGCTACTTTAGAATGTGCTGATAGCATTACAAGAATGTTTCAGCTCTTTAGTGACTCTTCTGGTCAACTCATAAACTTTAGCAAATCGGGTATTTTCTTTAGTAACAGGATGGATGAGAATTTAGCTAGTGAAATAATAAATAGAATGGAGATAGAAAGAATTCCCCTTAATGATAAATATCTAGGAGCTCCTCTGTTTATTCACCAATCCAAAATTACTTGTTTCCAAGGTATTGTTAATAAAATGGAAACTAAAATGTCGAGATGGAAAGGAAGAACTGTTTCTACTACTGGAAAAGGGGTTCTCATCAAGAACTCTTCCTCCACTATAGCCAACTATCAAATGTCCTATTTTAGAATACCAGTTGGAATAGCAAAAAAAGCTGAAGACATGCAATGAGACTTCTTCTGGGGAAAGAAGGAGGAGGGTCCTAAAGGCTTATATCCTAAAGCCTGGGACTCTATCTGCAGACCTATCTCTGAAGGAGGTCTAGGAATAAAAAACTTCAGGAAATTCAATGAAGCCATGATCTCTAAAATGGCTTGGAGACTAATTCAATAACCTAAAACCCTATGGGCCAATAATATGAAACTAAAACACTACCCTGATTCTACTATATTGAGAATGAGTACTGAACCCAGAAAAATTGATTCTTGGATTTGGAAAGGTATTTTACAAGGAATAGACAGAATACAAGATTATAGTATCATAAAAATAGGAAATGGTTGTAACTATGATGGTAGTATAACTAATCTGAATAAATGCATTAACCATGATAACACTTGGAACAATTCTAAACTGCTTATATGTTTTAATAGCAATATAGTTAATACCATAACTACTTCGATCTTACTGCGCCGGAGTTAGAGTGAAAAAGTTAAGAAGAGAGAGAATGTCCGGTTTTCTCGGAGCAAGAATGGGCGAAAGATCGTTTTCATCACAGATCAGAGGGGGTTTACAGGGTTATGATCATCACGGTAAGAAGATAATTCAATAAGGAGATCAGGGTTCAACAGGGAATCAATCAAAGAAATAGGTGGAGATCGTAACAGGACATCACGGGAGGAATACAAATGCGGAGGTTTTGGCTTTACAGAAAGAGAAGGATGAAGGATGGCAATCAGTTACACATAAGAGATCCAAGAGGAAGGTATTTACAAACGATCAAGAGACAGTCGTGTCTATAGATTGTGAATATAAATCTTTTGTTCTAATAGGACATAAACAAGGCTATTTAATCGATGAAAAAACGAGGAACACCAAACAAATATCACATGCAATAGCAAGCAAGGAGGCAATTGTGTGGATGAAAAATATTATGAAAAAAAGAGTCGAAGAAGAAATTTTATGGAAGATGGTATTGGATTTTTCATAGAGATGAAGAACACATTTTATTCTCCAGGAATAGACACAATTATGGGGAGTTTTTTAGGGCTTCATTTTCATCACCAACAAACTAAATTTCAATGTGCTTTCCAGCTGAAACACAGATAGTTGGGGGAATTTGTTATTGGTTTTACAAAAATCATTCAACAGAACATTGTTAAGAAGTGGGAACCTGCAGCTCCTGTTGTATCAACGGAATCAGAAACAGTTTTTAATCAGCCAAAGGAGCAATACCATTCACATATTCATGATCATCCAGTTGCTGATACTTGGGATCAAGCGATGGTGGTGGAAACATCAAAGGAGGTTATATCATGGGAGAATGTGGGCAAACAATTGCTCAACGTTTTGAGTTCAAGGAATATTTTGATCTATTTCATTTTGAAAGTAATAAGGCATTGTTCTTTTTTTCCTTGGCAGATAAAAACATAATGCTAAGTCGTGGCTTCTGGAATTATGAGGAATTCATAAGCTTATGCCTTGGTGGTATAATGCTAACTCAATACCTATTTCTGATCATTCTGTTGAAGGCAAATGGGTTGAGATTAAAGGAGTACCATTCAATTTTTGGTGTTCAGACTTGTTCATGTCAGTTGGTGCAGTTTTTGGAGGTCTTATGGAGGTTCATTCTACAACACTGAATTAGGAAGATGCATCTGGAATTCGTATTCAAGTTCAAGATTATAATTTACAAAGCAGTACCTTTCTTTTCAATTTTGGTGGTTTATCGTTCCCTATTAGGGTAAGTCCACTGAAGCTCATCAATGGTCATCCTGATCAAAGCTATAGAAGAATTCGTATTCAAAACCTAGCATTGAATTAGCACTTGTTCCAGATGGACATCTTACATTTAATGTTGAATATCCAGAAATATCGAAGTCAATTGATATGGGCAGGATTTCAGTCCGAAAAAATAGGAGGAGAAATATTTCGGCCATTAAGAACGGAAAGGCAAGTAATTTGGATTCAAATTTGAATTCAAATATTTCCCCCAAAAAAATCGGTAAAAGGTTGCATTTTTTGGATGTGGGTATTTCGACTTCAGTTACAGATGACCCACCTCAAATGGGCTTAAACCAAACTGCTAAAGAAATGGTGCACTTGGATCCAAACCCAAATGGGAAGAATAATATGGATAATTCTTTTCAAGAGTGCAATAATTCACAGACATCGGCTACTGCAGCAACTTTCTCAAATCTAGAAGAGGTTGATGAATATCTGAGAGAGGTAGTTTCAATCCCATATTTGCAGATGATGGATGAAAGAATTCTAGCTGAAGATGCTCACTTTCAAGAAGGAAGCTCAATTCATTCTGTAAAGTGGAGTTCAGTAAGTACCAATTTGGATCCAAAATTGAAGCTGCAATTTGAGAATATCGTTAATCAGATGATGGAATTAGGACCAAAAATGGGTCTTAACTTTAAAGGAGACAAGGAGGTAACAATGGAGGTGATGATGGATACAATGAAGACTCATCTAACAAATTTAAAAGCTCAAAAAGGTAAACTAACCTAAATTGAGGATTTTGGGGTTTTGGGGCTTATCTATTTTTGAGGATTTCAAAATTATTTGTTGGAACGTTAGAGGTCTAAATGATCTGAGTAGGAGGGATATTATTAAGCATAAAATTCGACAGTGGGAACCTAGCATTTTGCTTCTTCAAGAAACTAAATTGCAGCAATGCACAAATTTGATTGTTTGGCAAACTTGGGGAAATAAGGCTGTGAAGTGGCTTGATGCCCCATCAGAAGGGAGGTCAGGTGGTATTCTATGTTGCTGGGATGACACAAAGGTGAAGGTGCTGGATTCTTTAGTTGGACACTATTCTATTACCATTTTATGTCAAATGTATGATACAAATCTGGAATGGATCTTTACTGGTGTTTATGCACCCAATTCAAATAATACTGATGAAGTTCAGCTCTTTTAGAGGGAAATTGAGGAGGTGAAAGTTATTGGAACTATCCTTGGGTGATAGGTGGAGATTTTAATGAAATCAGATTCACTTTTGAAAGATCATCTGGTGGAGATATTACCGCAGGCATGAGAAGGTTCAACAGGTTCATTGCAAGACATGAATTGTTTGATTTGCCACTTGTTGGGGCTACATATACTTGGACAAACAACCCATTACATAGTATCAGATCAAGAATTGACAGAATTCTGCTTTCAGCAGTATGGGAGCAGTATTTTCCTAGAGTGCTGCAACAAGCTTTGCCAAGACCCTGTTCAGATCATAACCCTATAGCCCTTTTCTGTGATGGAGTGAAGACTGGTCCTAGTCCTTTTCGCTGTGAGTCTTACTGGTTTACCAATCCTAATTTCTTAGAGTTTATTGCAAACACTTGGTCTACTTTTGATGTTGCAGGTGGCGCTGGTTTCTGTATATGCAAGAAGCTGCAGCTTCTAAAGCCTAAAATTAAAGAATGGAGAAGACAAGAATATGGTGATCTAGATGCTAGATTAGAGGAGCTGGAAGACATTTTCACAACTTTGGATGGTGAGGAAAACATTCATATTGGGCTTACTGAAGAGCAGTGGAATGATAGGTTAATAGCTAGGCAAGAATACTGTAAGCTAACCATTCTGAAGGCAGAGAAATGAAGATCAAGAGCAAGAACAACTCATATGCTGCACAATGATAACAATACAAAATATTTTCATAGATTGGCTTCTGACAGGAGAAGGAGGAATTATATTGGTGTCTAAGGATTAATGGTGAGATGACAGCTGATGTAGCAAAGATCAAGGATAGCATAGTTGAGTATTTTCAAAACATTTTTCAAAAGCAACATACAAGGACAGTCTCTATGGATTTAATGGATTTCAACAAGATTACAGAGGATATGAAGAATTGGCTGGAATTGGAGGTTACAGAGGATGAATGTTTAAGTGCCATAAAGCATTTAGGGCAAGAAAAGGTGCCAGGGCCAGATGGGTAACAAATAAAATTTTATCTTACATGTTGGGACATCATTAAGCATGACCTAATGCTTGTTTTTAAGGAGCTGCAGGATAGAGATTTTCTGGATTGGAGGATGAAGAATATATTCATAGCTTTAATTCCAAAGAAGGACACTATTGAAGAAATTAAGGACTTAAGACCAATCAGTCTTGTCCATGGGGTCTATAAAATTGTTTCAAAAGTGTTAGCTGAGAGATTTAAAGTTACTCTGCCTCACATTATTTCTTCTCAACAGACAACTTTTGTTAAAATAAGGCAAATTTTAGATGGTGTTCTAGTAGCCAATGAACTTATTGATTCAAGAGTTAGAAGTAGAGTTCCAGGTTTATTATGCAAATTAGATTTTGCAAAAGCATTTGACCATGTAAATTGGGACTTTCTAGATGAAATTTTTGCTTTAATGGGGTTTGGTGAGAAATGGAGGAAGTGGATTAGATGTTGTGTAGAGTTTGTTAGATTCTCTATTCTGATAAATGGTTCTGCTGCTGGCTATTTCAAAACAAAAAAAGGAATAATACAAGGTGACCCTCTTTCACCTTTTTTGTTTCTTTTGGTGGGTGAAACCCTTTCTTTTATGATTCAAAAAGCACAAGAGAATGGATTAATTTCTGGTTTCCAAGCTACAAATGGTGGAAGATCCATTAGTCATCTGCAATTTGCAGATGACACTCTTATATTCATGGATGCAGATGTTGAGCAAGTTAGAAATTTGAGAATCTTGTTGCTATTTTTTGAACAATTAACAGGTCTAAAAATAAATTTTGCAAAGAGCCAGATATTTGGGGTGGGATATGATGGTGATCTCAGTCAATTCTCCACTATTTTGGGATGTTACACTGGACAATTACCTACAACTTATCTTGGTTTACCTTTGGGAGATAGAAGTGGAGGTGTTGCCAAATGGGATAAAGTCATTGACAGGTTCAACTCAAGACTAGCTGGATGAAAGAAGCCCTTGCTTAGCAGAGCAGGTAAAATTACTCTTATAAATAGTGTGTTGGCTAGTTTGCCTGTGTATTACATGTCTCTTTATGAGATGCATATTTCTGTGGCAAAGAAGCTTGAAAAACTGATGAAGGACTTCCTCTGGAATGATAACAAGGGGAATAAAAAAATGCATCTGGTGAGATGGCCTGTTTTGTGTAGGAAAAAGAAGCATGGAGGTTTGGGTGTTAAGTGCATAAGACAGATGAACAAAGCTTTACTAACAAAGTGGCTGTGGAGATTTGCCACAGAAAAAAATGCTTTGTGGAGGGAAGTAATAGTGGAGAAATATGGGGTTGAAGCTTATGATTGGTTCTCTAAACAACCAAAAATCACTTTTGGCACTTCTGTTTGGAGAAGTATTATGAAACAATTCACTCTTTTTAAGAAGCTAATCAGATTCAATGTTGGAGATGGCAAAGGAGTAAAGTTTTGGAGGGACAGCTGGTTATTAGAAGTTCCCTTACAAACCAAGTATCCCGCAATTTATAATCTCTCAAGAGGGAAGGAAAAGACTGTTTTTGAATGTTATGATGAACAACAAGGCAACTGGAACCTGGTTTTACAAAGAAGAATGAATGCAGTTGCAAGAACGGAGCTTCAGGAGTTACTGCAACAGTTGGAAACTTTCACTTTGGAGAGCAACAAGGAAGATCAAATTAGTTGGCCTCTTTCCAAGAAAGGAGAGTTCTCTGTCAAATCAACCTATCATGAGCTAACCAGACCTATTAACGGTGAGCAACTGAACCCGCTGTTTGATTTTATTTGGAAGCAAAAGCTACCACCAAAAATTGGCTTCTTTCTTTGGTCTATTCTTCATAATAGTTTGCAGACAAGGGATATGTTACATAGGAGAGGTATTGAAGCGCTACAAAACTGTTTATTTTGTCAAGCAGAAGAAACACCTAGTCATCTATTTCTCCATTGTACCTTTGCAAAAAAAAATATGGGAACATTTCACTCAGAGGCTTCAGTGCAATTTTGTTATGCCTGGAAATTTCGAAACTATGATAGAGTCTTGGTGTGTGGGTGGATTTTCTAAGCAACAACAACTTATATGGAACATGGTGTCAATTGTGATCTGCTGGAGTATTTGGATTGAGAGAAACGCACGAGTTCATGGCAGCAGGCATAGCAATGAAGTGGTTGTTCAGAATAAGGCAAAATACACCTTGTATACTTGGTGTTTGGTTTTCAAAGATTTCAAATCTCCAACTTATCAGGAAGTGTTAGTTAATTGGCCACATATTTACTTTGATACAATGTAATTTTGGTTGGTAGGCTGTTACCAACTTTTGTTTTTGTTTTGCTTTGTTTTTTTTCGGTTAGGGTGGTACAGCCCTTTTGAACCCTCTTTTTTTTTTATCAATGAAATTTTCTTTGCCGATCAAAAAAAAAAAAAAACTACTTCGATCTTTCCAGATACTAATTGCGATGATAGTATCACTTGGACCCTTATTGTTGATGCTAAGTTCACAATTAAATCTCTATATGACAAAATTACTTATAGACCACCATTACCTATAACTATTCAACGTGATTGGAAGAAAATCTGGAGTATGAAAACTACACCTAGAATCAGAATGTTTACTTGGAAAGCAGCTCATAATATCCTTTCTACAGGGGCCAAAGCTGCTAGGATATTACCCAACATAGATTCTGAAATAGGAGGGGTACTGAAATACAACCAACTTTTCTTTTGGGCTCGTGAGTCTTATGGTTTAAGTTTGGACGATCTCAAAAATCAATATCCAAACCTAGATAACCGGAGTTGTGATCTTGGGGATCAACTCGACAAAGTTGGGACTTTGGAGTTAAACTCTACATTATTGGATAACGTACTACTTGGTGCTTTAATTATATAATCAGAGATATAATGCGGAAAGTAAAAGCACACAAGACACCAGAGATTTTTTTAACGAGGAAACTGCCTTGCAGAAAAACCTCGGGACCTCGTCCAGATTGAACACCGCCCAGTACAAACTGACTACAAACACTAGCCTTCTATAAGACTTCGGTCTGGGATGTAGCAGAGACCAACTCAAGCCCTCCAAGCAAATTGGCTACTGTCGCACTCCTTACGTCTCTAGATCCCCCACAGATCGTCACGCACTTGATTCCCCCAGCTCACGTCCTTTACAGGCCTAGGAGTTGCTTTGACCGATGTCAAAGGCTTGTGTCATCAATACTGGCTTTGCAACCTAATTGTTGACGTATGGTCTAACTGTCCTCTATCAGTTTACCACACACAAGTTGACTTCCTTCGGATGATTAAATCCAGGTCATACGGAAATCTACTTCACAAATCAGGGCTGACAAGCAAACCGAGTAAGCTATGCCCAATTTATCTCTACCTCAGTTATACACGAAGAATCACTTAAGAAACTTGTATAACTGGAGCTAACTAGGTCTTACAACACCGAGTGCAGCCGTGAGTTGCTACCTTTCAACCTTGTGTGTAACGTATCAGTTCTTGAATAGCCGTATAACAGAAGAGACGGACTATGGAATAGACAAGAACGTGATCAGGTTACCAAGGTTACAGGTTAATCCGATTTCAACCAAATATGGTCTCAATCTCCTACCTGTGCTTCCCAACTCTCAAGAGAAGTCTTTTATAGTCGTAGGGAGTTCCCAGAGGAGCTGCAACCTATAGAGGATGACTATACCACAACAAGCTTTCACCGAAGTGAAAAGAGTTTACGCTACCTTCCCTAAGGACCTTCACGTATGCTTGATGCTTGCGGTATTTGTCCGTAGACACCTCTATTTATAGCACTCAATAAGATAGGTTGCTTTGGAATAAAGCAATCAATTACTTGTCCCACAAGTTAAGGAAACCCTAAACTTGATAACCAAGTAATATAGATTAATCTCAATTGGAATTCTTTTTATCATTATCTGTCAAGTGTTTTGTTAGCTCAAAAACACTTCAAGATAGAAATCCAACAGACCTGAGATAATCTTATCTTATTGACTCATTGAGGATCGTTAGATGGACCACAAAAGATATTTATGTGATATACAAGTCCACCTAAGAGATAAAGGAGTTTAGAGTTTGACTCAAGTGAAATTCTGAAAGAATATCCACTAAATCCGACACCAGCAAAGTAACCAACATTGGATTCGCGAAATGTTCAGTCACTTTACTCAGAAGAAATCCGAGTTTCTGGTTTGCGAACCGGTTCGTGAACCGTCCGCCTGTCAGATTTCGTCAAATCTGGATTCCGCTGGAAGTACTGGGCTTAGCCAGAACTTAGACGTGTGTACGTTCTCAGCTGTAATCCATGGACTCTTTGCTCAAGAGTACTCCTTTAGATTCATCCATATCCAACTAACGATTTGCAAGCAAACCATTGTAATGGACACATGGCACCGAATCTGTCTCATTCATTCTTGTACTCACAGTATTTGTGGGAGCAAACACTGGTCATGACACAAGGTCACGTTAGACAAGAATACGATCTCAATCGCTATTATCACTACTAAAGTAGTCGACTATATTTCGAAAGAATAGAGAAAGTAGAATAGAAGAATTTCCATAAAGTAATAACTCCTACTAACCTTTTGTCGATGAAGAATAATTGATGTCTTCTTTGTCTTCAAGGTCTCTACTACTTTGTCTATATCCCAATTCCGAAATCTAAACTCTAGTAGGCTAAATCAAGAATTGAGTTTTGACACCTAAAACTGACAACTAGCTTGACATACCAACGCTAGTGGGTTTGACCGGACAATGTCCTAACAGATTCTACTTGTAAGATGTGTGATAGTATGGAAGAAAATCTAACCCATTTGTTTCTAGATTGCAATTTTACAAAAAAAGTTTGGAATCTTTGCCATATAGATCTTAACACTTTGAGAAATGGATGTATTACTTTTCATGAATGGCTTAATTATTGTATAACTAACAATTCCAGGAAATACATGAATATTGGGTGGGCAGAGCTTTGTTTAACTATCTCTTTGTTTATCTGGAAGGAAAGATGTAATAGGGTTTTCATAAAAACCCCTCCTAACCCAATAGGAACTGCAGAGAAGATAAAAGACCATTTACAATACAATATGAACTACAACAGCAATCAACAAGGGGGTTTGATAGAATTTGGCATTTTAAACAGCAGCAGAATTACAAGATTATTCCCAGAAACAGATGGAAAAAACCGGATTTCCTAACATATAAAATCAACATTGGTTCCTATACTACCAATGAAAAAAATCTATTAGGAATTGGACTAATTCTATCTGATTATGCAGGAAAAGCAAGGGGAACAAGAGGAAGTACCTTCCCTATTACTCCATATCTGAACTGTGAGGAAGAAGGAGCAAAAGTTGTGTTCATTTGGGCGATGGAAACCGGTCTGAAAAGATTGGATTTTGAAGGAAACTCCAACAAAATGCTTCAATCTCTCATAAGAATGGTAGTCAAAGCTGAACAAGAAAATTTCACCCAGAGAATCAAAAGCATCAACAACAACAGCAACATCAAACGCTTCGAAGTGGGATCTGTCATCTTTTTGGATGATCTCTTGAACAACATAACGACTAAATTGGCCTTCCTTTGCTCGGAAAACAACATCAATCACCATTGGAAGGAAGATTTAGTTACCAATTTCATTTATGTTGTTCAAACAATTTCAATTCCGTTATTATTTCTTGTTTTAAACACCAATTTAGCTCCAGGTTTAGAGCGTTCTGTTTTTGAACCAATTTCGATAGCTTCGGCTGAAATTGGGGCTGGTTTTAGTCAAGTCTCACTGGGTTCCGGTCTGAACCGTCCTACAGGGCTGGACATGGATCGGGTTTGTGCCCATTTGGAGATTAACTAATCAGGTTTATGTTCTGTTCTTTTCTTATATAAAAAAAAGACTATACTTTACGGGTTTTGTTATCTTGTGCACCCATGCACAAGATAACATCCAATGATTGCATTGGGGAGAATAAACAAACATAAACAAATGGGGAGATGGTGTTACTTTTCTATGTTTTAAACAATATGAGTGAGAGAAATTCAAAGAATCAACTAAATGTTCCATAATCTCTCCTAATGTTTATGTTTATTTACTCTTTCCAATGCTAAGTGTTCCACCATCTCCAATTGTTTATGTTTGTTTATTCTCCCCAATGCTAATCATTGGATGTTATCTTGTGCATGGGTGCACAAGATAACAAAACCCATATTTTACAAAGGTAGGAATTATACTATCCTAAATTGTCGTCGGTAAATTTTCAAATTTGCTGCTGAAAGGACAAGCAACTGATTTGTTCAAAAATGAGAAGGGCATCGAGCAAGGTGACCTTATTTCTTCATTATTGTTCATTTTAGTAGCTGAAGGGCTTATTTTCTCTGATGATCAAAAAAGCTGTAGCTG
>JAJJMA010173002.1:0-11072 GCA_023529015.1 Papaver nudicaule
CACCTTGCCTTAATCCTCTATCAATTGTAAAGAATCCCTCAGGACTCTCATTAACCAGAATAGAAATTCTCGCAGAACGAAGAATAGAGAGGATCCAAGCACACCAAGAATCAGAAAACCCATACCTTTTAAACACCTCAATGACAAAGTTCCAGCTAACAGTGTCAAAAGCTTGAGTTATATCAAGTTTCAAGCCCAGGTTGCCATCCTTTCTTTTAATATCAATTTCATTCACAAGTTCCGAAGCCAAACTAATATTTTCGTGAATGTTTCTATCCTTCATAAAAGCAACCTGCTCATCAGAAATTAATTTCCCCAAGACTCCACCAAGTCTAGTAGCTAGAATTTTGGTGAAAATCTTAAAGAAAAAATTACTCAAACCAATAGGTCTATAGTCCTTGAGAGAGTTAGCACCATTTACCTTTGGTAGAAGCATGATGAGGCTTGAATTAACACCATTGGGAATTTTCTGTAATTGCCAACAATATATAATAGCAGCAAACAAATCATCCTTGATAATATCCCAACAGTGTCTGTAAAAGAATCCTGCAAAACCATCTGGACCAGGGGAACTATCTGCATCCAAATCAAAAACAGCACTACGGATTTCTTCTACGGTAGGAATGGTGTCCATTGCTAGTTTTCCTCTTCACTGATTACATCATGATCAACATCAAATAAAGAGTCATCAAGAATAGAATTATCCCCATTAAACTTAGCAATGTAGTGATTCACAATATACTCCTTCAGCTGATTTTGGTCTGTAATTGTGACATCACCATCAACTAGCTCAGAAATAGTATTTCTATTGCGTCTTATACGAATATTATTATGAAAAAAATTCGTATTGCTAGCACCATCCATAATCCATTTATTTCTGGATTTTTGCTTTAACATGGTAGACACCTGGCATCTAGTGTCATAAACCAATGCTTTAGCATCCTTAACCTTGTTAAATTTCTCAACATCGGAAGGGTCCTCATCAGAAACCAAAGTAGCAACCTCAAGTTGTCTTTCGGCCTGATTTAGACGAGTATAAATGTTACCAAAAATCTCCCGATTCCAAAGTTTCATAACAAGTTTGAGTCTCTTCAACTTAGCCGTGAAAATATATGCTGGAGAACCCATAAGTACCTCACTCCAACTGTCGAGAACCATTCTAAGAAAATCCGGGTGACTAAACCACATCTTCTGAACACGAAACGGAGTTCTCTTAGGCCTATCAACAGTGAAAGGATACCCACATAAAGTAGAATGGTCAGAAACTTCCCTAGGAAGAGCTTTACACCGCCAATTCTCAAACAAATTTAGCCAAGCAGCATTAATAATAGCACGGTCAAGCTTACATACAATACGAGCAGCACCATGTCGACCATTAGCCCAAGTAAAATTGCTACCTAAAGCATGAGCCTCAAAGAGACTATTGTCATCCATCCAAGCACTAAACTCATTAATAGCAGAAGTATTAGGAGGCAAACCACCCTTCTTTTCATCAGCACGAAGAACGCAATTAAAATCCCCCATAATAAGCCATGGCTTGTTCAAATTATTCAGGTTTAGCTGATTCCATAGCCTTCTTCTAGTAGTTGGGACCGAGCTAGCATGGACAAAAGAAATCAAAACACCCTCCGACTCGATTGTAATCGCTTGCCTACTGGAGTTCACCATCACAGGACGAGTCAAATTTGTAGCCCATAGAATCCATAGATTACCAATTCTATAATCAGTTGAATTATGGATTATATCCGTATTAAAACCTTCCACCTCTAATCTGAGCCTAGCTACCAATCGAGAAGAGACCGCCACTTTTGGCTCAGCTATGCAAATAATAGAAGGATTATACTCATGAATTAACTGACGTAACTTGAAACCAGCTGCTTCCTTCGCAACCCCGTTGATGTTCCAAAAGATTGCACGCATTATAAACTTTTGGCTGGTTTGCTGTTTAATTTCACATGAAGATTCGAGGCCCTGTAAGTCTGAGCCACCGATTTCACATTACCATCTTTGATCACCGTGTCCTCTACTGTTTTTGCAGGCCTTGGAGAATGACCCTGACACACTTTAGTAGCCAAAGAAGAACCCCCTACAGTTGAAAAAATATGCTCATCAGATTCTGGTGTATCTACTGTATCATTATTGTTCAGTTCCCTGGTTGTTTTCTTCTCATCCAATCGTGCCCTTATAGATGCTTTCTTTGCTGAATTTTCCGCCTCAATTCTCTGTTGTTCTTCTTGAGCCTCAACCCACTTCTGTTTGTTTCTTTCTAGGTAAGCCACATCCCCGTCTAAATACTCTTTATTATTTAGCACACGTCTTGGTAGAAAGATTTTTGATGGCAATGCATTAGTTTCCATGCTCGTAACTTCAATAGTGCTACCATCCTTAATGACTTCACCCTCCTCTACTGTAACCCCAACTTCTTCTTCTGTATTTAGAGCCGCAAACCTATTTGGATTGGTAAATCCCATATTTTTTGGGCTTCCAGGTGCTGAATGACTCTTATTCCTACTGCCCACCTGACGCCATTCAAGCAATGGCTGTTCCTTATTATAACTCGGAATCCTAGTAGTACTAGAAGATCCAGAAACATGACTCGCACTCGGAACTGAAGTACCATTCAGACTTGCTTTAACATTAGGACCTGCATCAGTTATAACAATACCCGTATTAGGACTCGCATCAGCTGAAGGTTTCTGGTTTGCTGTAGGTTTTCTGTCTGCTGTGTATACCACCATCTGGTTAGGATTTCCAATAATCTTCCTGGCCACATTACACTTTTCAAACTTATGTCCCATAATCTTACAATGCGTACAGAAGTTGATGTTTTCACGATCTTGAATCACTACCTCCTGCCAAAACTCTTTGCCATTAGCTTTTATTTGGATTCTCTCAGGAATATGTTTTGCAAAGTCTATGTCGATCAGCACCGCCGCATAGTTCCCGAAGTCATGATCCAATGTTTTTTGATCGATAGCTATAGGCCTGCCTACAATCCTTGCCAAAGCAATAAGGATCTTTTTTGTCCATAGCTCCACGTACAGTCCTGGGAAGCTAACCCATGCTGTAGTTCTTGAGGTTCTCTGTCTTTCAGGATCAAAACTTGTGTAAAAATTTTGAACACGCAGAATCTGTTTCTCCACAACCCAAGATCCCCCATGCCATACTCGGTCCTTATCTTCCTTTGATGTAAGTTTTATTATAAAGAAACCTCGTGACATTGGTGATAATTTGCATTTAGCGTCATCTATCTTCCATTGCTCCAGCAACATCTTCTTCACGTTATTCAACTTCAGCCCATTAAAATTTAAACGTCCAATTAAGCTATGTTCGAAAATCTCACATCCTTCCTTTGCTAATTCAGCTGGCACCTCCAGCGATGGTTCACCATTAAAGCTTGTTACAGCCGTCATATTTTTTAGGTCATCAGGTTGTATTAAATAAGGTTTCTTCCCCTTCACTTGTTCAGCATATGTAGTACCTCCTTTGTCATTGATTTTTTCCTGATCATCCATCCTTAATCACCCAAAGATGATCAAGAATGGAATGAAAGCTTGCGAAACCCTAAAATAAAAACGTGAAAAAAAATTTCGAAATTTTTCCCCTCCTTGAAAACCGGAGCAAGAGAGAGAAAAAAATAATGCGAAACCTATATGAAAAAGCAATCAACACGAGGACTTCCCAAGAGGTCAAAGAAGAAAGATATGACGACCCGTGCTTCACGATCCTCAAGTGAAGTCTTTCAAATAGTCGTAGTCCAAGAAAAAGGACTTCGAGATGACGACTAACCTTTAAGCAAGGATACGCAGATGTGTAGAGGATTGAGGTTGTATCTTACAGAAGGTCATCTATTTATTGTGATCATCAAGGGAGGCTTTGCTTTAAAGTTGGCAACCTTGAGTGAGGCTCAAGCAAGTTTCCGAACTTAGAAAAGTCCATAAACTTGCATAGAGATCCAACTCAATCTTCTTCTAACCCGTTGGTCGAAACGTAAACGTTGTGAGAAGACTCGCCTTGATCTAGTCGAAGGATGGCACCGTCTCAAACATGTTTGGCCATGCATAGAAATTGTGGAAGAGCTCCATGGGCCAGATTGTATGTGAGTTGGAGAATCCAATCATAATCGACCAAAAATTCCAAGAATGAAATTTTTCCATGGCTTATATGAACGCGTACACAGAGCAACATCAGAGTTCAGGGGTTTTTCTGAACTCATATGAACGCGTTCATTCAAAACTGCTCGTTCTCTGAAATATCCCATCACCAACATATGAACGTGTTCATGAACACGTAGACTGTTGAGGTCTATTTCAAGAGACAACTCTACTCACATTTTACTTAGGCATTTGATCACAAGTGATGTTAAATGCAAAGATAACTAATCTTTAACATCCTTTGGATCATCATAAACAACATCATAGACTATTTTAAATGATAGAATGGTAAATACGAAATTGAAAGGTATACCTTTCTAACCTTTAATGAGGACGATAGATTTTATCAAGTGTGTAAGATTCGTTCTTCATCTTCAGTGGTCTTCGTCTCAAATACCTAATCATATCCTAGTCCGAGTTGTATTGAAGACTTATCAAGGATTGAGTTTTTGTCATCTAAACTTGACAACTGACTTGAGATAACAACATCAGTGGGTTCAACCGAGCAATGCTCTAACACTTATTGTCTTATTTTTGATATGCGTCTGCTCCTTTCAGGTCTCCATACCAAGCTTCAGGAATCATCGACTCAGGTGGCCAAGTTTAGGAAAGAGGTGATTGATGTGCAGGAGAATGCTAAACTTCTCATGGGTATGTATGATTCTCTGGAGCATCGTGCAAATGAAGCGGATACGAAGGTGATAAGCTGAGTAGACAAATTGAAGATATTCGGTTTGCGGTGAGAGTGAGATGGCGGAAAAGATCAATGAAATGGTTGAACAAGTAAAGGTGGACTCTGGTGGCAAGATCTGTTATCCTCATATCCACATCCCTATGCGTACTAGTTTCCAGCCTTCTCAATCTCAGGATTCTTCTCAGCGCTCCCCCATGGGTCGTCCGGCGCAATCATCTTCTTCTCAGCAGGCTACATCCTCACGGCAAGTTGCGCCTCTTCAGTAAGAAGCTAATGTTACTTCTGCCGCAACACAGTAGTCGTCTATGCTTTCTCCTGCCCCAGTTGCCTCATAAGTTGAGACTGCTCCAACTTCTTCAATTGCTCCAACTGCTCCTGCTTCTTAGTCTTAATCAACTTTTCAATCTTTAAGTCTTGGAACTTTGAATTTTTTGGACATCACTTGTTTGGATATTTCCCTTTTTCTTGTTGGTTTATACAATCTTTTTGTTGCTTTAACTTTTGAGTATCCGAATGATTGTATTTAATTATGCTCCTATGGTACAGTGGATGCATAATCGACTAACCTTTGTTTTATTGCTCTGTATGTACATGAACAATCAGCTGGTTGATCTCCTTTACTTGTAGATGAACAACTTTATCAAGTATCTCTTTGTCTTTTTGTTATCAAGTGTGTTTCCGTCTGTTATGCCTTTCCTTGTATTGTGACCGTACCACAACTTTATGTTAAACTTGTACTTTTGTCCACACCGCAACTTTATATTATCCTTAAGGATGTTCATTTTTTGTTAATCCAACCACAGTTGTAGGGGGTAAAACCCCTCGGTACACGTGTCTCGCATCCAGGAAGCCTAACCACCCCGAGAGGATTGACAGCGAGATCTCGGGCCAGCTCAAAGAAGAAGGTCACCTAGCGAGCGAAGTGGAGACTCGGAGAGAAAGGATTCGGACCATGTCAGGGGACCGAAGACTAGAAATCAACCTCGGAGCACCACCGCCTTACTCGACAGGGACTGACACCACCACGATTGGGTCGTTTGTCTTTATTAGCTGTAAACCACCCAAGCTCGGCCTATATAAGGCGAGCTTGGAAAACGTTGTAAGGGTTGGATTCTTGTTAGATTGAGCCTAAGCAGCAAGAGAGAGATTAGGTTTGTTATCTCCTCTGGTTCCTTAGGGTTATATTCTTGTAATCACAACATCGTAATACATACAAATTCTTTATGTTTTGCCTTTACTGTTATAAGTTTTGGGTTTTAATCATTGTTCTTAGTATCTTCGGTATTGTTCTTGCGGTCCTCGCACCATTGAATCTCAACTGAAATACTGTATGTATGAGTAGATCTGATGGATATGGCTCCTTGAGTACCTATGCAGATTTTCTACTCGTACAGTTTGGCGCTAGAAACAGGGATGATTAAAACAACTTAGGGTTTGCCTGTGATTTTTCGGGTTTTCAAATTTTTTGATATATTTTCTAATCTTTTCAAAAGATTTTCAAAAGCTTATTTCCGAAAAGAAGCTCTTGTACCTTAAGCATCTAAATGACCTTAAAGGCTTTGGCATGTTTAAGAATTTTTGAGCACAGCATCAGGTGATAAAAATCATCCATTAAAGAGTTTTCAAAACCTTGGTATGATGAAGTCAATTTTTAAGATAGGTAGTTTATGCTTCGCTATAAACCTCTTAAAATAGTAGAATCTAGCCTTGCGAAAAGCGATTACGAATACATAAAAATCCACTTTAGGGTTTTCAAATTTCATAATATATTGGGGAATAAAACTTCATCAAAAGAATTAGATAAAAAGGGACGATTTGAGCTAAAAGACAAAATAAGCAGTTAGGGATACATCTAAAAAGGGAAAATACGACTTTATATTAAAATTCGTCTGAAAAAATCAGTTGCAGAATAGAATTTCATGGCCGACAAAGTACACTGCGCTAGTCGCCTCGGACCTCACGGGTTTTTTGTTTCTTGACAGGTCACCGAGAATGACTTCGAAATCGGACCAGACGCCGAGGCAGCAAGTAGGACCTTCGGGGCAAGTCATAAAATCGTAAAACGAAGTACCAATGCAAACCGCTCACTGCAATTCAATGATTCATACAAGGGAAAGCGTCAGCTCGAGAAGCAGCAGTTTTGGGGGAAGAATTCACAAAAGAGACAAAGATGGAAAAGAAATAATGATTGTCACCGAAGCAAGAAAATTCGAGCCATGGCAATTAAAACCAATAGCTTACTCGGCAGCAGACCTTCCCGAAGATGGCCCAAGTAATAATCCTTTGGTGATAACAGTAAACATAAACAAGGCAACAGTACCAAGAATCCTAGTAGATCCAGGAAGTTCGGTAGATGTATTATTCGGAATGGCATACAGGGAATATTTCTCGAACATTCCACTGATGACGTCAGACTATACCATCTACGGATTCAATGGAAGAGCGTCAAGACCAAAGGGAGACATCACATTATCGGTGCATGTAGCCTCAATGGAGTTAAAGACAACATTCTGTGTCCTGGACATAGAATCGCCATACAGCGCAATCCTGGGACGACCATGGTTGCATGGGATCTTAGGGGTGCCCTCCACATTGCATCAGAAGCTCAGATTTCCAACTCCCGAAGGCATCAGAGAGATCAATGGCGAGGGTTCGGAGTCCAAAGCATGCCACGAGAAAGACATCGACCAAAGAAAAAACGCACGACGGAATCGAAGAGAAAGACACAGGCAGCAAAAGGAAAAAATGATTCGCGAAGAAATTAATCAAATAATACAAGGAAAGAATATAATCACAAAAGAAGCACCAAAGGATCCCAGTGCCATGAACCACGATACTCCGAACTTCACCCCAACAGAGCCTACCGAGGATGTAAATATCGGAACGACTGAAGATCCGAAGATTGTAAAAATCGGAACACTAATGGCAAGGGGGCAGCGAGACGAGTTGGAAGATTTGTTGAAAGAATATGCTGATGTCTTCGCTTGGAAGATGAGCGAGATGCCAGGAATTGATCCCAGCTTGGCTTGTCACCACTTAGATATAAACCCTTCGGTGCGACCATTCAAGCAGAGACCTCGAAAGCTAGCAGACGTATACCAGACGGCGGTCGAAACAGAGTTAAACAAGATGATCGAAACAGGAATTATCAAAAAGATACAATACGCAGATTGGATATCCAACATGGTCATTGTACCAAAGAAAAACAAAGGAGTACGTATATGCATCGATTTCAGCAACTTAAACAAGGCGTGCCCTAAGGATCCCCATCCCCTGCCCAGCATAGACCAAATGGTGGACGCAACCGCCGGACACGAGCTGCTAAGCTTCATGGACGGCTATTCTGGTTACAACCAGATTCCTTTGGCGGAAGAAGACCAGAAACACACGGCGTTCTTAACATCCAACGGGCTATATTGTTACACCAGAATGCCATTCGGATTAAAGAACGCCGGCGCTACTTATCAAAAGGCCATGGAGAATATCTTTCGTCCTTGGCTAAAAAAGACCGTCGAAGCTTACGTGGATGACATGCTTGTCAAAAGCAAAAAAGCTGACACCCATGTGAGCGACCTTCGAGAAATACTGGAAAAGATGCGACAGATTAACATGAAGATCAACCCAGCAAAGTGCATCTTCGGAGTGACCTCTGGAAAATTTTTGGGATACATAGTTACAAAAACTGGCATCGAAGCAGACCCGCTAAAGGTGCAAGCAATTCGAGAAATGCCATCGCCAACAACCATAAAGGAGGTGCAAGATCTAAATGGGAGATTGGCTGCTCTTAGCAGATTTATTGCACGATCCTCGGATCGATGTAAAGACTTTTTTAGCATTCTGAAAAAGGGAGAGCAATTCGTGTGGACAGACGAAAGGGAGACCGCTTTTCAGGGGATCAAAACTTACCTAGCAAGCTTGCCAGCCCTGCAGCGCCCAGAGAAAGACGAGAACTTGAAATTATACATAGCCGCGAACAAAGACGCCATTAGTGCAGTACTAGTAACAACAAAAGAAGAAGAGAGACCTGTATACTACATCAGTAGGACCCTTTTTCCAGCCGAAAAGAATTACACCAAGTTGGAGCAGCTAATCCTCGCGCTAGTAGTCGCAACGCAAAAACTTCGGACTTACTTCCAGGCCCATAAAATAATCGTGCTAACGAAAACACCAATCGAGTCCATTCTGAAAAATCTCCAAGCAGCAGGAAGAATTGCAAGATGGAACGCTCAAATCGGACAATATGACGTGCAGTATGAAATCAGAACGGCATTAAAATCACAGATCATCGCAGACTTCCTGGCTGAATTTCCAATAGAAGAAGATTACGAAGACGAACCAATTTTGGGAATCGAAGATGACGACGGGCCCGAGGACCTGCTAGAACAGTGCCATCCTCGGAGATGGGAAATTTTCATTGACGGATCAGTAAACAGCGATGGCCGGGGGATAGGCATAGTCTTCACATCGCCCGAAGGAGAACGCATTGTCTTTGCACTTCGGTTGGAGTTCGAAGCAACCAACAATGAAACAGAATATGAAGCACTGATTCATACGTTGAAACGCATGATTAGCATGGAAATCCAGGAAGCAAGAATAACAACGGACTCGCAGCTGGTTGTACGGCAATTGGATGGGAGTTACCAATCTAATGATTTGTTGTCCAAATATAAGAAGTTAACAAGAAGGCTTATGTCAAAAATTCCACATCTCAAAATACGACACATCTGTAGAAAAGATAATAGGCACGCGGATGCTTTGGCATTCATTGCCTCTAAAGTAACAGATAAAAATATTATTTTCATCGAAATCGGAAGAATAAAGCAATCATCAATAGCAGTTGAAGAAGGAGAACTGGTGATGGCCATTCAAGAAGAATACGACGACTGGAGAATCCCCATAAGAAAATACTTGGAAAACAGAGAATTACCAAGCAATCCGCTAGAAGCACACAAAGTGACTAGTAGATCTGCTAACTATCGCCTCATAGACGGGGTCTTACACCGACAGTCATTCTTGGGACCACTATTAAGGTGTGTGCACCGAGTAGACGGAATCGCACTAATGAACGAACTGCACAGCGGCGAAGCAGGTACCCACAGTGGTGCACGAGCACTGGCTCAGAGAACAAAGGCTCAGGGATACTATTGGCCATATATGCATGCCGATGCAAAGAGCATCTCTCAAAAATGTGATCCATGCCAAAGATTCGCTAAACGAATCCACGCGCCAGCAACAAACTTGAATTCAGTACTAAGCCCATGGCCCTTTGCCAAATGGGGGGTAGACATCGTCGGCCCATTCATTCCAGGAACGGGACAACGAAGATACATCATAGTCGCGACCGACTACTTCTCCAAGTGGATCGAAGCCAAAGCCTTGCGAAGCCACACATGAAAAGAAGTATTTACCTTCTTCTGGGAGAACATATTCTGTCGTTTCGGAGTGCCCGCGGAGATAGTTTCGGACAACGCCCAAGAATTCCTCAGCGCCGAAGTTAAAGAACTGCTAAATCAATACAACGTAAGGCTCGGTACCTCGACGCCAATCTATCCTCAAAGTAACGGGCAGGCCGAGGCAACAAACAAAACCATAGGAGACAACTTGAAAAAGCGAGTATTACCACACAAGAAGCAATGGTGCGAGCATCTGCACAATGTACTATGGGCATTTCGAACCTCACAAAGGCGAGCAACGGGAATGACTCCTTTTCACCTAACATATGGGACCGAGGCGGTACTGCCTACAAAAATAATGATACCAACAGACAAATACAAAGCGTGGGAACAGAACCTGTCGGCAGACTTAATATACGCAAAATTGGATGACCTCGAAGAAGAAAGGGAGGAAGCTCGAGAGCACATCATTAACTACCAGAAAGGGGCTGCCCGAGGATACAATAAGAAAGTAATAGAACGAGAGTTTCAACCTGGCGAATTCGTCTTACGAGAGATACCGCCCTATCAAAAAGGAAACGCAGGAAAACTAGAGCCAGTATGGGAAAGCCCGTACACAATCAAGCAGAAGGCAGGAAAAGGAGCGTACAAACTAATTGACGAAAAAGATGGTCTTGGGCTCGGCAATGCGTGGAATGCAAAATATATAAGGAAGTATTACACATAAAAAAATGTATCATGTATCTTCGAAATAAAGAAAATTTTACGACGAAAGCTCCGAACCAAAGGCTGTAACGCCGAGGCAAAAACGCCAACAAACAAAAAGGCTGT